>JASANE010029129.1:0-14165 GCA_030248225.1 Trileptium ribeirensis | reverse complement strand
GCCATGCAGCTGCGTCACCGGTTATTACATAAACACATACATACTTCGAACAGTCTATGTCAGTGTAGCATTTATACACTATGTGCAATAATATGGGCGGTGTGTTCCAATTATGTCACATGACAAACCACACTAGCAAAATTTCACAAAGTAATACAGCTCGACTATCAACATTTAAGACGCCGTTCCCATACTATGTACTTGACGCGGGTAGGCGAGAGGGACATCTAGTGGAGACATTGTTGAAACATGAGCGTCCCTTGCTGCGGTAAAGAATTATTGTCACATTGATTTAAGACGCCGTACCCGTACTATGTACTTGAGGCGGGTAGATGAGAGGGACACCTAGCGGACACATTGTTGAAACATGAGCGTCCCTTTCTGCGGTAAAGAATTATTGTCACATTTATTTAAGACGCCGTTCCCATACTATGTACTTGACGCGGGTAGATGAGAGGGACAAGAAGCGGACACATTGTTGAAACATGAGCGACCCTTGCTGCGGTAAAGAATTATTGTCACATTGATTTAAGACGCCGTTCCTATACTATGTACTTGACGCGGGTAGATGAGAGGGACAAGAAGCGGAGACATCGTTGAAAGATGAGCGTCCCTTTCTGCGGTAAAGAATTATTGTCACATTGATTTTGTTATATATAACTTACCTAATTTGAGCCCTCCTTGAAATTCCTCCAGTCTCTCCTGCTTAGTAGCTCTGGTTAAGCCATTGGCAGTCAGGAACAGTACATCAGTACTAATGCAATTATTAATCGGGCAGGCTATCATCATTTTTCAAAATGATTCATCGCACTAAATCACACAGCAGCATATCGTGATTCGAAATTCGCCTAAGACAAAACATAGTTGCAGCCATAAGCTGAAAAGTCGAGAGTGTGAACAAAATTGTAAAATGACTAGATTTTTGACTTTGAATTTACGTCATACAGTTAAACATCAGCAACTTAAGATTTATGTTAAAAATGTGCAAGGGAAATGTATAATATGATTTAGAAAGTGGGGAGTAGAGGTTCAGATGGAACCCCATAGCCTAAAACTGGAAGTCTGAATTCGGTCAACACTGCGGTGATTACTTCCCTAAGACAATTTAAGTGTGATGAATTCATTGAATTAAAATATTTCAACCATTCCTGACATAAAGTTCAGTCGGACCCTAGATTAGTCGTTTAGCCATGTATCGTTTGGACCTACAGTCTGGTATGGTGGTAAAGTATACATTTTGAAGTAAACGTGCGGTATATGAGAATACATTCAAGGGACTTATCGTAAATGTTACAATTTATTGAAACTAACACTTTTGAACATATCATGTACAGCGAGTTGAGGCGGGGAGTCATATTTTTAACAGTGTATAGCTGTCCTCCATTGGGCTAATTTTCTTCGTTTTTGTTAATTTTTCCCAGTTTTTGCTAAAAATTTTCCTACTTTTTGGTGATCCGTGCTTATTTTCCCTAATGCTTCTCAATTTTTGACAATTTTACGCCCCAGGCGCAGGCGGAGGATGGGTGGTAGCAGCGTCTTGAGTGCCCTATGAGGGGGCGGGCGTGGAACACATGCGAGGGGGATGGTCGTCGCACAAGGTTCAACGCCTCACCCCTCCCCATGAATGTATGATTTTATTATTGCAGTCAAGCCGTGTTTCAAAATAAAGCATTGAATTTAAGCCACAAGGGCGTTGAAATAGTGATGTCGGGATGAGAAAAAGGTAAACAGCACCCAGATTATGGCTGATAAGGCCCACGGATACAACACGCCAGCATAACTTGTTTCTTGACACCGTCCTCCCTTAGATTTGATTATTAAAATAGTTTATGTTTTGAAAAATTAACAAGAATTAGACGATGTTGATAAAAGAATCCGATATCAGAGCCCTGCAATAATGATGGCAAAAATATATCATGTATAATCGATTAACGTTTTAATAGCTAAAATTTAAAAAGATTGCTATACTTTTGTAAATAAATGTATTTTGACCCAAATTAACAATAAACAGAAACCCAAGGTACCCATACGTAAAAACAAAAACATTTTGTTTTTCGTGAGCAGATGAATTTCACATGTCTTATAGTATATGGGATTTGGGTAACTACCGCTGGGCTTTTATGCAACAATTCGCAATTTTGAATTTTTTCGCTATTTTCTCTAATGAAAATACGCAACTTTTGTAGTAAACCAGATTTTTTTATAGAAAAGAAAGATAGCCCATTATGTGTGAGTAAACTTAAGGTGCCCCCGCCAACCATCCTATTCTGTCATTTGACAGTCCGAAGGAATTTCTATTCTTTCCTGAATTATATATTTTGTAACGGATAATAAATAGTCAATTTTATGAAATGGCCAGACGTTCAGACCTGTATTTATCTCTTTGCTTTTGCTTTTTGCATCTTTAAAGTATCATTAAAGTGTAATTTTCACGGTAGTTTGGAATTCGCCTACCGAGGCGCATAGTATAATCTAAACTATACCATTTTTTCAAAATTACAACGGTTCGTTACTAATGCTTTATAGCTGGATACGTGCCATATTTCTGCAGTACCTGGCGCCGAAGTTAAGAATTGAAATTTGCCGGGAACCAACATTGATTGAATACAAATCGCTCGATGAAAACTCTAGCGAATATAATTTCACTGATGATTTCGAGGACATAGAAATACCTAACGTGCTTGATTATCGAGATAAAGTGTATCTGAACTCAGAAAATACTGTAAGTAATAGAAATTTAAAGTGAATTCTATTATGAATTAGCAAAACGAATGTCATGCGCAACCTGAATCAAATTTACTTATGGCGGTCTATTATGACTTTAACGCATTATAATATATTTAACCTGTTTCTTATTGTTTTGTTTCATGTGTAGTGTAGTATAAGTTATGTGAAATTTTGGATTTTATATCACAGCGCCCGTTTGCTGGTTTTTTTCTTCATAGCTAAGTGTGGTATATATTTCACGGATGAGCAGTGGAGCCACTATTTATCGACATTTATCGGAAAACATGTATATCTTGTAATTTTGTTTATAGTCATGTTTCGGCAATTTAAAGACTTTAGTTTCTTGTAAAGGGCTATTAAAGACAAAACTGCCCACTTTTTGCCCTCATTATTCTGTGAAACCTGCATTAATTACACATATCTCGCAATTTTCCACTGTATATAAGAATAGTAATTATGAAATAGAATTGTTTTTCAACAGCTTATAATCAGTGTATTTGAGCTTTCATTTGGGTTTCGAACATTTTATTTCCTGCTGTATTGAACTGGCCGTAACAATAATATCGAAGTGATGGGTATATTGGCATCATAAAGGAGCTAAAAAATTCCAAATTGAATTAAAAATTGTTGTAAATATGGCACAAAGAAATATTTCTAAACAGCCTCAACCAATTAAATATAATGATACCGAAAATGTATTTTCAAAATTGACAGATATAAAGATGCCATGCTAGTAGCAAAAAAGCAATGAAGGTTTTTGGTAAGCCTGTCCTTATTTTTGCTAACATTAGAATTAATTTTTTCTATTCTTGATAAGTTTTATCGAATTTTCTGCAGTCTTTGCTAAATTTACAAAAATTGCGGCACGCCGTTGACCAGTGAGGGGCGGGTGTGTGGAGCTTCAGAGACCCCTCAAGTCATAATTGGAAACTTACATGATATTACCGGTCCTTGTCAGGCTTTTCTTACAAACACAGCTTTACAACTGTCCTGAATGGGTTGTAGGGTTATATACTGTGCTGCATAGCGCAACCAATCTACGCAGTTCATGGTATTAAATAGGAATAGAGCATACTTTTTCTGTATAGTGTGAAAATTAATTAATCAGCGCGTTATATTTTGCGTAAATGCTATCATATTTCAGTCAGGGACACGCAATACAATTGGAGGAGCAGTGAATTATTGTGGCCAACCATCAAACAGTAATTATAAACATTTTGAATCAAGTTATCAATTTCATTCGTCCAGCACTTTATCGCGCTTACGATCAATGAGATTAAAAAGGCAGAATTCTCGTACAAACCGATCGTTGCTTCGCAGCTATTGTCTTCGTATTGCGTTAGATATTAACTACATCGCGGAACATTTTAGACATCAACAATTGAGAAATGAGGTAAGCGAACTATCGTTCGTTTCTTTATTAGGGCTGAAGACTTGAAATTCTAAGAAGATGAAAAATTAATTTTTTTTACCTTATTTTATTTCTATTATGTAAAAATCCATTTGGTACTCCTTTAAAGCCCGTTCATTTGTTCACTTGAAGGAACAATAGATCCCACAAATCCACAAATGTATTGTTTTAGATAAGCTATTAGGTTACTGGTTTCGTAATATTTCAACGGATGTCTTCCAAAACCCTGTGACAGTTTGAAGAATATCAAAGTAGTTTTACTTAAACATAATATCATTGTCATGGGATGCACGTATGATATACTTAAACAACACAGTGCAGAAATAATATTCTGAAAGAATTGTGAGATTGAAACGCAATATTGTATCTTGAACTGAATGCTGATAGTATCGAAAAATATATGCGATTCAGCATTGTGTTTGCAGTGGTAATTTCATCAAGAATAAAACTGGAAAACATGTAAAAAAATATACGCAGTGAAATAAGCCATTAACTATCAGGAAATGAAATTCTGTTACGGAAGGAATTGGCTTCTAGAACGTATGTGGGAAATGTTAGTAATTGTTCTAGACATGTAAAACGCCACACCGTCAACCAAATAATTCAATAAGAGGTTTTTTACCAAAAGAAATTTTTTTTGGAAAATCTTTGCGACGTCTACTCTCAATAGTAACTGTTGAGTTGTTAGGATTTATTATAATTTGTTAATTTTTCGACGCAACTGTGGTAGCCATGCAAGAATATTTTCAGCAACGGAAACACAACTTTCTATAATATCAACACTATGATATTGACTTGTATTTTAAGTCAATGTTACTTTGAAAATAATACACACAAAAGTAAATATTTACTCTCGCTATAGGCTCAAGACTGACTTCTGCAGAATCATGCTAAAAATCATTAAGCCATTCATACTCGGCGCTTAGTGTTACGTATGGCGTATGGGATAAAAAGAAACGGGTCAGTGACACATTATTTATATACTGGCCTACTATTTAGAGCGACCGCCACATATTTATTTTTGTCGTGACAAATCCAGAAAGTGGATCCGCTGTTTCTTGCATCAATACATATGGTCAAACTGTTTACTTCACTTTAATTTGCTGAGTTTGCACATTTTTTGATACGCTGCAACTCATTACATGCTCAACTTCATAATTTTTTAAAATATAGACAGTAGACAAATTGAGAGTATTAAATTATTGCACAGTTCCGCGTATTGTATAAGCCGTGTGCTCTTAAAATTGCAAAAAACCTCAGCTTTTCTACAAAAGCGATTTAATCTATTAAAATCTATTACGAAACTGTTACTACAGTCATTTTATTATTACGCAAAAATTTATGAGTGAGGTTGAAAGCATGTATTTAACTAATGTTTCAGATGTCAAGTGGATAGGCGTGTTAAACCAAAGTTATTGATTGAATAAGTCATATTATCTTAAAATCTATGGAAAGCTTTTATTAATGACATGTCATTTACTGCGGTAATGTTTATAAGTCGCCTTTAAAATATGTATTTCGCAACTGTATCAAAACGGCAAACCAAATTCGTTGATTGAATTGGCATCATTTTCATGAAATCTAGGCAAAATTTATACTACTCTCATGTCATTATTACATTAGTGTTTGTGAGTGTGGTTTATGTATTTCATAAAATTTTTGGATGCCAAACAAGTGGAACCGTTGAGCCAAAGTCTTTGTTTGCATAAGCGTAATTGACGTGAACTCGATCGGCCAAAGTAACCTTGAGGAACGTAAACAAAATACAAGCCGTTCCGTTCTGGATATACTAAACCTTAGCCTAGACTAAGGTCCTTATATGAGACAAACTAAGCCTGATCCTAAGGCGGCTACCCCCGAACCCCTGCTCAAAGCTGCTCTTTTTTTCTAACGTTATAACGTAACGTTCCTCAGGTTTACTTGGAATAAACAAGCTGTTAAACTTTTATCACTGGCATGTCATTATTACGCTAATGTTTATGAGTGAGGTTGTAAATATGTTTCAGATGTCAAACGAATGGAACTGTTTAGCAAAAGTCATTGATCGAATAAGCCTCGTTGTCTTCACGTTACTGTCAATTTTGAGCGCTTTATACATGATTGCTGGCGTACTTAATATCTCGATATGATTTTACACTAGCATTGATTGAAGTTCCATGTGTAAAACAACGTACTGTAATATATATTGCGGTTTTGACATTTCCATTTGTTTATCTATATATGGTATGTTACAAATAGCTAGAATTGTATTCGTAGCGTGTAAATATAGTAAAATAAGCTAATAAAAATAAAAAGAGAAATTCATAACACAAAATACACTACGGCAATTAGAAAAAACACATTACAGAGATGTGATATTATTGGACTGCAGCTTGGTATTACAGCACTTGTTTTCGGATTTGTATGCACAAGACAAATTTTATCACTTTGATGGAGCTATGCGTGACTGAAATACACTCGAAACTTGATGCTATACCCAGACCGTTAGATTGAAAGGCTCAGTATTGTTTGAAAAGTTGATAAAATGTCAACGAAAATATTGCTGCTCACTAAGTGGTCATTTCATTAAGCAAACGTGACTTATTAAATTAAACAGGTGCTTCGAAAAGGGTATTTGAAAGCGCTCCTAATCATATGAACTTAGTGTGGGTAGAGTACCACGGCCTAGCAGCCACACTCATTGATTTTGGATGTGGACCAGTTTCAGATTAATACTCATCGCGCTTCCGTCAAACACATCAAATTAACGCAGCAGCAAGCGACAAATTAATGGTTGGTGTGATCTACGGTTTTCAACCCAAAGGCTATGAATAAGTATGAGTACAGATAAGCAACGCGATACATTAGGGACAATGACATAATTGGATACAAAAATATCGTGATTAGAAAGATTAATACCGATTGGGATTATGCATCAATAGATATACTGACATTTGGGTCTGGAAGCAGTAATGTTCCTGTTATTTAAAGTGATTATTTGTGCTAATCAATTATAAAGAAATTCATAAATCAATTTAATTCCAAATCTTTAGAGTTGCATAAGTCAGGTGTTATTACACCACTATGCCTACTACTGCAGCGTTTTTGCAGTGTTTAACAGAAGCAGTATACGAAATGGCTCAAAATATGATTCAATGACTGTCACAAATGGCGAATGACAATATCTTCATAATCGTTTCATTGAATAGCGAATATGCTTAAAATAAAATCCATTTCCACAAGAGGTACTATGACAATCGAAAACTGTTTATCACTAAATTGTTTAGCAGCGGCGCTTATTAATTTTTAGAGGGGCAACTGTTTAAGTATACATCGAATCGGCCATATTTTCCAGCCTATTCTGAGCGTCGCTATCAACATAAATGCCGCAGCGCGATTTTAAGTTTGCTGTTGTAATTTATATTCACGGCTTTCAAAGGTCGTATTCATTCATGTTTAGGTGTAGATCAAATAGGTATACAAATATGATTTCAATGGTTGAGTAAAGATAAATGTTCAACATTTCAGATGACTGAGATGTAATACAGATTCATACTGAAGTTTTGCTTTACAACAACATATTATAGTCTTATTGTTTTCATTACATTTATTATTATTATTAATAGGAATAACTGGAACAAATCTATTGTGGTACCACAGTCTAACAAAACAATGTGCCCAAATTAACTGTATAATTCAATGATTGCAGTATTGTATATATAGTCGCGATGATTCTAAATTACCGCTTACGCGACATTGCAATCATAATATTAATTAATATTAATTAACAACCCATTCTACACTTCTAGTAATTTGTGATTTGCTTGCGCATCCTCAAAGTAACACAATTAAATGAAACATAGTAATGGTATGCTTTGCAGGTCATGTTAAAGGGAATTCACGTAATAGTCTGCTCGTAAGTTTGAACTTACTGCCATGTGCGTGCACTATCACATCCATCCTGTTGCAAAGTGAAATTTCTATATACAAGAAGGGTGCAAATAATATCAGATCAGATGCAATAAGATCGGCCACAGTGAGAACACAACCCTAAATTTTTTTACTCTGCTGGGCGCGTTCACTTAGTTACTGCTATGTACATCTTATAGCCACTGATACTACTCGCTTTTGAATTTTATTTGGTTTGCGTTTTTTAATTTAAACTGTGCGATCATTTATATAATTTTCCAAGAAGTTATTTTCAATCATTTTCGATAAGTTTAGTCTACTGAGTGTATTACTTGTAATCCGAAAATTTATGAATTAGTATAGTTCAAAGGTGACCGTACTGTGTACGGAGTTACTGTCCTCAGGTCGGACTGCTAAGCAAAGTTTAGTCATTCTGAGGCCGCGCATCTTTCTCTCGCCCGCGTGTTGAACATTTGCGCAAAGTTTTGCAAAATTTACAAAAGTGGCAAAAATTGCTGTAAAGTGGGAAAAATGGGAAAAAATTTTAGCAAAAAACTGGAGATTGGCAAACATTGGGTGAAACTTAAGCGAACCTAGAACATTTATGAGTTTCTAGAATTAATGATAACAATTTACACCCCTTCCCCCAGACTTACAATTCAGCTCAAATTTTACACAATTAAGTTGATAAGTATGTACATCTCTTTCGGGTACGTACATCTTTTCGTCAGTATTAGCTGGGTTCTTGAGGAACCTGACTCAGTATGTAAAGCTGAATATACTATCGTTTGCAGTAAAATAGCTATAACAATAACTGACAAATGTGTACGAGTTTATTATCTTATTAGGCAACTATTTTAATAAAATAATAAAATTAATACAATATCTACGGCAATTTTGCCATACTATTATTAGAAAACGTGTGCACACTATAGTCTAAAGGTTTAAAGTAATTCACATGATGATTTCGAGAGATGCTTGTTCGAAGTTACGTTCTCATTAAATATAATCGCTTTGCTGGTATTATATCACTTTCGAGCACAGAATTTATGTACTTCGAAAATGTAAGACAATTTTAAGACATATTCACTTAAAAACCATTGACGTTTTAATAAATATACCATTATTTCCTAAAAACCTGGAAACAGCAAGTTTGCGTACCTTTCAAAACTAAATGACACAATTTTATAGAAGCTCCTCCAAAACTACTGGGCCAATAATATCATCTCAAATAATACACTCTATATCCTGTAAATATCAAATTTTTCTTAGCCTTATAACCTGAAGATATTTACTATGTTCATGATCTTGTAATTAAATGCCAAAATACGCAGAAATATTCCGAAATTTCACCTAAAATAATAATTATTATTGAAAGTTCTAATCACAATATCTACCTCCATGTTTTAAGTTATTCGAAAATTGTTTTTTTATAAAAAATGGTGATAAAAACTTCTTATTTTAACGCACAACCAAACTTAAGATAACCCCGCTGACCTTCCTGTTTTGTTTTTTGTAAAAAATTGAGTTATAAAACATTTTGTAGTCAACCAAAAAGCTAGTTTCTGTTCACCAACATCAAGACTGTTCATAAAAAATTTGTCGGATTTGAACTAATAAGGATGTTATTTGCAATCACAAATTGATAAATTATAGGACCGTTTCGTTTGCGACGTCACAGTTATATTAAATTTGTTCGCGAACAGAAATGAATCCTATTTCAAAGCTATATAATAGCACTGGAGTGTGACTACTGATGGCAAATCGTTAAGTCTCAGCTGGCTATGAACCGAATCGAATTTTCTGTTTGTTGTGTAACAATGGATGTGGATTCTACGTCGGGTTTTGCAAATTAAAATGGTTATTGGGGCCACCCTGAGTTTAGTCGTGTATAACATGGTTAATACTTGATTAATCCTATGTTATAAAATGTCCAATATCTCAACAGCGCGTAATTTGCAAAACAACATTGAATATTGGTTCATAGGGAACCCGTTTTGCGATATGCACTACCATTCTTGTGTTGTTCGAAAATATTTTGTTGCACTATGGTGCTGTCCCTGCGAGAAAAATATATTTGTATTAGAGAAATTGAAGATTTTTAGTCTAATTTATTATGCTATGTTGATAAGGTGGTTTATAACTTGTATCAATGTTTCCACTAAATATTGCATAAGTAACCGCTGACCGTTCCAGCTATGCAATAATTTGCTTAGGACTACTTCTAAATCAGTAGCATGATACGTAAACTGTTATTAAAGTGTTTAACAGCATACATATTCGTAATTAAGTAACGTATCTAACACTATTAAAATGTGGTTATGAGTTTCATTCTTCATTGTAGTTGACACCAAAAATATGTCATGTAGCTTTTTGACACAACTTAAAAATAGGCTTAAGGTGAAGACAGTGAGATAACGATTTCCTACAATTGGATTATAATAACCTGTTCTTATAGCCGGCACTGATCAATTTCTCTGCCGACCTTTCGTCGCCAGATCCACCTATCTACCTATAACCTGACGGTCCTCGCACACCTTTGGCATTATAAATTGTAAATTGACGTTGGAACTATTTTAGTGAATTTGTAACATTAATATCAAATCAACCAACAAACGTAGAAAATGATATTGATACGAATCTACTGGTTATTTCAGTTGTCATTCAAAGAAAAGCAAATTTTAGATATTCAACAATCCTGTGTTGTGATTTGAAACAGTGCTTTATTGTATTCAATATAGTAACTGTACTGACAGGGGCGCCTCAAGAGGGGGCGGCACCCCACATATTGGAAAAATAGCTTTATTCATTATGGCGCCTGCAACTTCCCCCCCACTTCTGAATAGCTTTCTGCGCCCCGGTGTACAGAAATTATATCGGCAGCATACTAAGCTATTTGAGATCCCTTTTGCGGAAAATTAGCTAAACGTGATAGTTTTATTATTATTAATATAGAAGTCTGAAACCACTGATAACTTCTTTGCCATTCAACATTGTGTATTGTCAGATCTGTGTTGGCCAAAAGGATTATTTAAATCATATTCCACTTAAAAATAGACATCGTGACCGGTACAGTCTTAACCATTGACACACAGTTTGTGACAATAGCCATAACCATTGTTACAGAGCTTGTGGCAATAGTCATAACAACTGTTTTGCACTGTTTGTGGCAATGGTAATAACCCATTCGGCTACGCTTAGATAAGTGAAATCAAAATTTGTTTTCATCGCTTTGTACGACCGTGCACTGAGTTGATAAAGGAACAACCTAGGTGCTTTTAGAGAAATTTAAGTGGGCTCCCGCGTTTTCGTAGTAAATGCTTGTGTAAATCTAAAAGTTTTTAAAATGTGCATATAACGTTTAGTTCAATCAAAGATAAATTTCTCGATTTAGACTTTTTATAGTTCATTAAATCAAAAAGTACTGCTGCGATTAAACTACATATTTCTGTACGCTTAACTCTTACATGCAATACAATACAATCAAATATCGCTTGCTCCAAATGAGTTTTACTGTGGAACCAAATGTCATCACATAAAACTACATGACGTTTCATGCAATTCACGTTTCTAATGGTCTATGCAATGTTCTTCTAAATAATATTTTTCACATGATCTTAAGCATTCATGTAAATTGTACGGAAAATATTTCTATTTATTGAAGCTAAATTTAATTAAAATACAGCAAAGTACACAATGTAGGTCAGCATTTTAGCATATAAAGTTGTATCGATAATTGCTTTAAAAAGATCAAAGGCAATGCGCACATAAGAATAACTATTTTATGCTGAAATCACATATTTGATACCCCGAAGGACCGCGGGAACATTTAGTTTAAAAACCTGTATGTGCACCCATCATTAGTCGCCCTTTGCAACCAATGCTGGTAAAAGTATATAGAATCATGAAAAAAATTACGTAGCTTGAACTACAGTCATGACACGCGGTTCATCAGTAATTGTAATCATTGTAAACCAAATATTTTCAAAAACACTTTTAACAGTCTTAGCAAAGCATATGTATTCCATATGAATATTCACAAAAAATACAAAATTTTTTTTCGACATTTTGCACCATCCCCGTACAGAAAATTTTCGAAAAAAATCTCTCGATAAATATAATTGCATTTGTTATTTCGGCCGCATTGACCAGCTGATGCGATTGGTGATAAAATCAGCGCAATCGCTTCATGGGTTAACGATGTAGACTAAGGTATAGACTTAACCTCAGGCCTAGGATTTAACATAAATGGCAATATCTCTTTAAAACACAAGATTCGATTGAGGTGAATTTGCCACCATTAAACTCAGCTAGTCAATGTGCTTCGAATTTTCAAAACTTACCAATTACGGCCTAGAGGGGCTAAAGAAAAAGATCCTTCTAGGCTAATGGTTTTTTTCAGCACATATATACTACTTTTTATGTAGCGTATTGGGTCATTGGCAAAATATATAACAAATAGTAAATTAACGCCTATTAAAAATAAGTTAAAACAATAAATAGCCTACACAAAACAATGTACGGATAATGTGTAATTGTTCACTGGGTAAACGAAACTTTGTCGTCACTAGTCCATTTCTTAACAACAACTTATGCAGTTTATGCAATTGATGCAGCATTCGTTGGTTTAAATTAAAAAAAACGACAAAAGTCCACCCCTGTAGACATTTTGTGATATCATAAACTATACCATGTTGGCTTAAAAAATCTTACAAACGTTTACAGCGACCAATGAACGTTAAAACCCAACAAATAATTCGATTAACAATATGCCTCGTATGCGTGGCACTATTCATGTATCAAGGCGCTGTTGTGACCATCAACTACTTTCAACAGCCTACTACAACGATTTTCCAAACTGTTCATGTTAACGTGTCGCAGCTGTTAACGTTGCTTATATGTTGCGAAGCAGGAAAGTGTCTTGGTACGGAGTCATCACTCTACAACTATTATGTATGTAAGACTTAATGAACATGGGCACACCAAAGTTCCCCTCCAACCCACTTTTTGGATGGCTGTGAACAGGCCAGTATTCTCTGGGAGCGAATCTGTATATTCACGCCTAATAGTACTACTTTAGAGCAAAAATCACACGATGTCTAAAAATAAATTTAACCGTCCCCCACCTACTATCTGTCACTTAACCACCCATTTGCCTGCCAAATTAAATTAAAGAGCTTCAAACGAAGAAATGACAGTGAAATTTGGCCACATTGGGGCTAAATTAGGGTATTTTGGGGGGGAGCTAGAAGAGCCGAAATCACAGCTAGGCTGTCCGAATATTAAAATGACCTACCCGACCTACTATCTGTCAGATAAAAACCAATTTCCCAGGCGAGAAAATTAATTTAAAGGCATCAAACAGGAGATGAATGTGAAATATGGCCATTTTGAGGTGAATATTAGGGTATTTTTGAGATCTAGAAACCCAAAATCATAGTTAACGTGTTCAAAATAAGCTTGACCTTCAGCAACTTAGTATCGGTCATCCAAACAGTGGCTGCGTGCAGCCAAGTTACTTTAAGGTCTTGAATCAAACAAGAACTAACACCGAAGTTTGGCTATTTTGGGTGTAACTTGGGTATTTCGGAAGGCTAGAAGAGCCAAAATCATAATTAGGCGTCCAAAATATAAGCTTGAACTTCCTTGACCTAGTATCTGTCACCTAAACGCCAATTTTCCCCGTCAAATTTAATTTAAGGGTTTCAACAAGGAGCTAACAGCGAAATTTGGACTATTATGGCTAAAACCCTATATTTTAGCCAAAAATATAGGGTTTTAACCATTCAAAATGCTTCACGAATTTTTAAGCTAGACATATGAATCTCGCAAGGCAAAAGTTAGCTCGTCGAATAAGTAATTTTTGTTCGGTTTGTTGAATTTTGCAATCAAAATCGAGTTAAAACGGTCAAAAATCAGATTTTTGGACTAAAAACAGCTGGTGTACATCTGCTATATCGGTACTACTGCCCCAATTTTATATATAGTGCAACCGAAACTGCAAATATAACCACAAAGGCATGTACAAATTAAATGTTAATTTCAAAGCTATATCGAGGTATGTCCCGAAACGTAAATTATCTTTGAAATCAGCACACCATACTTTATATATCATGTGTAAAACATACGGATTATTAGC
>JASANE010029128.1:0-11110 GCA_030248225.1 Trileptium ribeirensis | reverse complement strand
TTAGCCTAACCTTGATCGTGTGAGCTTGATAATATAGACCGGCTCTATCTGTGAGTATTAACATTCGCTACGCATGTAACAACATGACTGTTTTGTTTGATTAAGGTTTGTTTTGCTTTCTAATTTGGTAAGACACACAATGGGCTTGCCCAAGAGCTTGTTCTACTAAGTATACTTGCTTCAACATTGGTCAACCTATCTAAGATCTAAAATAAAAATTATCCAAAAATATCTAAAATAAATAAATATCTAGAATCTAAAAATATAAAATCATATTCTGGAAGAGTGTTATAAAAATTTCGTGTCATCCCAAGCTTTGTCGCCAAATCTCCGTCTTTTCTCATTTTTCGACGTGGAAATACCATATAGGACTTATTTAAACGAGAAATATTCATGTCATATGTTTAGACGTAAAAATTTCACATCTTTTTTAGACGTGAAAATTTCGTAACGTGACGTAGACATAGACACTATTTCGAGAAGCTGCTGCTGGGATCCTTAAGGATACTCGCTAACCTATCGAACTAAGTGACAAACTGAGTTAACATAATGCTTCGCATAATAATAACGCATCTATTTGGATCCACTAGAAATAAAATGATGAATCTGTAAGTTATCTGGTTTTGGCAAATATCGACATTAATTTAATCGGTATTCCGTCAAAACGGATTGTAGAAATCGTTTTAGTTCAGCAATGATAAAGGTGTTTGGGCTGTTAGTCAATGGTTTAAAGGCTTTGAAACGGCTCAAAAATTTTCAACATCTACATCAACTCTAATTTAGTAACGATACAAAACAAATTATTAATATACATTAAACATTGTAATATTAATTGCAATGCAATATTTTATGTTGGCTGAGTTTGGTAGGTTTGATCTAAGTTCTTTTTATTAATTTCAACTGCTTTTACTAATCTTAGTCAAGAGTCCGTGATAAAATTTTGTAGAAGAATATTACACTCGGTCATACTTATGTACTTTACCTTATCCAATTATGTAGTTTTCTGTTTTCAGTTTACCACGCAATAATTATACGCGTGTACCTTCTTTCTTCAAGAATCGGTTACGTGTCCTATCATTCTTTAGGAGTACTGGCTATAACTTTGAAAATATCCAATTAGATTAACGTAGGAATTCCGAAAAAACTTTGGGGGTTTCCCATTACATTCTTGGGACGACAGGTTGAATGGCGACCACATTATTGAATTAGGCAATGTACTAAAGTATGACTGAGTAAAATAGTCTTTTACGAAATTTAGTCATGGACTTTTTTGTATGGTGAAGCATTTGATTTTAAGCGAAGCTCATGTATAACTGTTTGATTCTGGCCTGATTTGCTTTATTATATTGTTTTATACTTTTTAATTTAGTTTTCCGTTTTTATATTTTTCTTTAATTTTATAAAATTTAATTTAATGTTTTTTTTTTGCATTTTTAACTGTTCCTGTTTATGTAATCTTGTTTTGTTGTTTTAGCTTTGTTTGAAGCGGTGTTAAAATATTATTTGATCAATCAAAATGCAATCTGTGTTGTTGCATCATGTCATCATCTATACCTCGTAATAATCGTAACTCATCTAATATTCGGGTCACTACTTGTTCATCTACGAGTTTCATCGTCGTCGACCATCAACGAACGATCCATGGTCCCGATTCGTTTGAAGAGCGCACCAACAACTTGACACCTTTAATACCCACGACGATTTTGTATATCGAACTGTAGTTTTGAAGTGTGTGTGATTGTGCAATTTACAAATACGACGATTATGGTAATAGACGTTCCTAGTGTAAAGCTAATTCCGTCTAAGGCTATTATATAAACCCTGGTTTTATAGCAATTATTAATTGTGGCAGCACAACGTATACCCTCGTTAAATGACGTAACGCTGATCAATTGCGATTTGTGTGCTAACTTAGTGTCTTCATGTGTTTACCATAGTTATGCAAGCGGCTTTGCTCGTCATTCTGTTCGTTTTTATACCTAACATGAAAGTTTAAAAAAATTAAATTGTTAGCTAGTGCATAATTAAAATCAGATCAAGCTCAAAAAATACGAAGATTTTTCAGATCAATCACGAAAAATAATCAGCACCAAAGGAACATCATCCACTTTATAAGCTGAAAAGAGGGGATAAAAAACTTTCACATAAATTTATTTGTCTATCTATTAATTTGTGCTGGCATGCTGCGTTTATAGTCTATTTAGACAATAGAAAATGTCCAATTTTGACAACGTCTCCTAAAGCTATACAGTTAAAATGTTCCTTTTAAAAGTTTTTAGCCATATTCCTGAAAAACATTTCATATCTCGTGCCAAATATATTTGGAGATACATATGGTTGTTGTTTGACCCAAGGATTTCAGAAAGAATGAAAATGCGCGGAGCGCTTTTTTAGCGGAGCAGTTTGTCCTACGAATGAAAATCCGATTTGGAGAAACCAGTAGGGATATCCGAATGTCCTATGCACCTTCGTAACTATGAAACCAATGTTGTAACCAGTTGAATAACTGTACAAGCCCGCCGTTACCTGAATAACAAGCAAGACATTAATCTATCTACTTCCTTTTGCTTTACCATGCATATATAGTATTAATATTTTATATCGAATATTAAAACCAGGCTCCGGTTCCGGCTACAGTTTACGGTTACGGTTCCTATTTCTATTTTTTGGCTAATTTAAGTTTCGGTTATTCCCGATTTATGTTTCAGCTTTCCCTGATATATTTATTAATTTGCAACGATTTATTTGCTGTGAGATGATTTATTACAAAAAGCAGCATGTTGTTGCATTTCAGATGACATTAGTGTTATATTTTACTAAAAACTGCTTGTTGTACAAATCTAACCAGAGCAGGTCAATTTATAGGTGACTAAATGTATTGCCTAAGCGTACATTTGCAAGTACCCATTTTCACTACTTTGTTACCGGAGATACAGTAGATAACGCACACGATTTACTTGCATATAATATAAATTTGCTAAAGGGATTCGTGTTCAAAACTTTTGTGCTAATTTCTAAATTGATATCACGACACAATCGTCCAGAATAAAACATCGCTACATATATATGTATACAAATGTTTTATATAAATATGCAATTTACAATTTACGTTGAAATCAAGACCTATCTCAATTTTAGTACGACTTTACACGTCTTAGGTATCCTTAAGGTTGCTCGCAAAGTGAGCCAACAAAAATAGCCACAAGTTTAGGTAGTAAAACGCCGTGAAAATTTATAATTTGAGTTTTTGTCGGACAATTAGAGGCATTAAAGAATTTAAACTCCCAGTCAGTGAGATGAAGTCGTAGTTTAAATAAAATAATTTTAACAATTACCTCAGTCAGAGGTGATCCAATCAACCATCCTATTTTGAAATTTCGCACAGAATTGTTAAAAAAGAATTAGTAGAATATGAAACAAGCAGGCTTTGTTAGCGAACACCAAGAGTTTAACTACAGAGCCTAATTGTTTATGACGTGACGTCGCTACTAGATCAAACCAAATTTCTTAGAGAACATCGAATACTCCAACAAACGAAAAGATAGCAGACATTAAGGATCCGAATTTCTGCAAATTTGCAATCGCCAAAGTTGTGTTTGAGCACAAGGTATAATTTTCTGGCTCTTAGATTCGATTTTATCAATTCTATGCTGGAAAAATATCGGATGTATCTAACCGTTTTCCGTAACAAGGGCTTGCAATTCAATATCGGTTAGGTACTACAAAATGGCGACGTTACTTTCAGTTCTTACTCACGCATTAATGTAAATAATGACTTTTGTTTTTCAGAATAGGACGAAGCATAAAATGCTCAGTAGTTCAACAGGAAACATCACAAAGGAACCCGGAATTTAGTAATTAGGTATTGTTTTTTGTTTCCGTATAATTATTTTAGCATATTTTTGTATTTATAAGAACCTTGTCAGCTGGAATACATAAGTTTATATGAACAGTTGAAATAGATATTACTAAGTCAGCTTCGGGGTTTCCACATGTACCAAGATTCAGAACTTTTTGGATTGTGTGACCGAAGTGAACATTGGAATAACGTTTTGAACAACAATATTTTGATAGTCTAAGAATTACAATATACAGCTTTTAATCCTTTAATACCCGAACTAGTTTCTGTATCGTACAATGTTTGATAAATTCAAGCCCGAGCCACAGATGGAACACCGATCGTATTTGTGAAAACGGCGCACGCAAAGTACTGAGCTAACTTGGAGCTGTAATTGCTCAGTTCCTTAAGGAATATCGCAAAATGAGCGAATAACAACGCTTCTGCAAAAGTACGTCAACGCGACATACTAAGTTAGTACAAGGCGTTGCAATATTTGCTGATGCCAGTTGGCAGAGTTGGGCATGAAACACTTAAAAAATTATGAATTTTCAACCGCGGATACGGATTCTATACTTATAACATGAAATCTCGCGTAGAGTTATGCAATCGTTATCCAATATACTAGTAATTTGTTCTTCTAAGTAGGTGTCCCCTTTTATCAATCGTGTGATCCGATTGTGTGATCGTGTGATTTATCCGATCCGATCGTGTGATCGTGTGATTTATCCAATATGCTAGTAATTTGTTCTTCTAAGTAGGTGTCCCCTTTTATCAATCGTGTGACCCGATTGTGTGATCGTGTGATTTCTCCGATCCGATCGTGGAATCGTGTAATTTATCCAATATGCTAGTAATTTGTTCTTCTAAGTAGGTGTCTCCTTTTATCAATCGTGTGATCCGATTGTGTGATCGTGTGATCGTGTGATTTATACGATTCGGTCGTGTGATCGTGTGATTTATCCACTACGCTAGTAATTTGTTTTTCTAAGTAGGTGTCCCCTTTTTTCAATCGTGTCATCCGATTGTGTGATCGTGTGATTTATCCGATCCGATCGTGTGATCGTGTGCTTTATCCAATATGCTAGTAATTTGTTCTTCTAGGTAGGTGTCTTCTTTTATCAATCGTGTGATCCGATTGTGTGATCGTGTGATTTATACGATTCGGTCGTGTGATCGTGTGATTTATCCACTACGCTAGTAATTTGTTTTTCTAAGTAGGTGTCCCCTTTTTTCAATCGTGTCATCCGATTGTGTGATCGTGTGATTTATCCGATCCGATCGTGTGATCGTGTGCTTTATCCACTACGCTAGTAATTTGTTCTTCTAAGTAGGTGTCCTCTTTTTCCAATCGTGTCATCCGATTGTGTAATCGTGTGATTTATCCGATCCGATCTTGTGATCGTGTGATTTATCCAATATGCTAGTAATTTGTTCTTCTAAGTAGGTGTCCCCTTTTACCAATCGTGTGATAAAAATTGGACTAATAATGTTGCTGTTGTAGTTATTGTTGGGATAACACGAAAACGTCATAAAAAAGTACGTTAGCGAAATTGAGTTAACTGTACAATAATAGAAATGCTGTGAAATACGTTATTTTGCCGTAGTTTAAAATTGAGACATCATTTGCACGTAAATGTTGTTAACATATTGTTAACCTGTTGTTATTGTTAAACATGTTTTTTCAATTTCAGGATGAAAATCAATAGAAAAAAATCCATGGACACACTACACCCTTGGCTGAACCTGCTCTTAAGCCACACATAACGCTGCGATCCTGTTGAAACAATTGTGATTGCAAATCCTTTGATAGACTGCTATTAATTTGATATATGTCCGTCATTTTGTTACATAAAAGCGGATTTACACACTGGTCATATTATATACTTTTACTATTGTGACAACCATAATGATAAAACGATAAATCATTAATTTTTAGCTTATGGTATCAGATTAATAGCTGTAATCATTTGGTAACAAGCTTAAAACTTATGTGTATGAAACCGCTTTTTTGTTTTGATATCGCTTTGTAACACCTAGAGTATAATATATAAGTGAAAGTATCATTGTTGTAAATGATAAACGTTGTTGTGGTTTATAAATAATGTGATTGCGTAAATAAAATCTGTTCCTTTATCGCAGCATTTGAGTGTGACCCGATGAATGAAATATTAATTTCTATAGAATTTGCTTCAAAATATGCAATGATAGTTGAGTTTTTAAACAATTTTAAGATACGATGGAAAAATATGTAGGAGGCTAACTAAGTGTCAGTACAATAATTGTCAATATGTATAATGTTGATAACGTATTAAAATTCAAAGTTTAGTATAACATAACTTTTACGTTTGAACTTTTCAATAAATACTGTTGAATTTAAATAGTACAATAATAGCAGAACCCTAGTAAGGCAGGGGTGTAGTGGTTCTTCTGTCGAAAAAAATTCAAAATAGTTGTACGTTGTAAAAATGTTTTATAATTATATTGCCCGTTTGCCGCACTAGGTCAACTGTGTTTTTCCTATCTGAAATATGGTATCATGAAAGCAGTCAGTTTTATGATTCATATTTTAGATAGAAAAAATATAGCTGGTGTAATGCGCATATATTGTTCTCGCGTGCTTGGTTATCTAAAGATAATTATATTGATTTGAAATGAAACGGCATTTTAGAATACAATTTAGAAGTGTTAGGCTTTGTTCAAACATAGAACCTAAGTTTTTTTGTATTTGGAATAATTAAGATACATATTCTTCTTGAATTTTGCTTTGCGTGTGAAAATAGGATATTTTACACAGAAAATAACCCGTCAATCAATGTTTTTATGCTTATTTTAGATAATTATTGAGATAAATTTTCAATTAAATATTAACTAATCAAATAATATACATATTGTCAGTACAAATGTTAGGATAAATTTATAAGACCTCAACGGATTCAACCAAGCACGTCGTTTTAAAACTAAACCTTGCTTTTTGTTTGGATAATGTCGCATATTTTTATTAATTTTAGCAATTGTTGCAGTTTGCGCGACGTTGTCTATGTCCTTTGTAAGCGTAAGAGCGAGGTTAACGGTCCAGCGAGGTTAACGGTCCTAAACTCAAAATAACAATACAATATATTTTCATTTTTTTTATGTTATAGTTTCATGTTTTGCATTTTTTGTGTCCAAAGCTCCTATGTGGCAGTAAATTGTCACATTTTATGAGAGTCTAGGACTGTTAGCTCACTTTAAATTATTCGTCGAACGGCATCCAGTTTGCTCCGTTTAGGCACAGAAACGCATACAACTCAAGCAGATATATTGTTTAATTAACTTAAAAATTGCAGCGAAGCAGGGTAATTGCTAAATAATATATTTTTACTTATACAACAAAAATATTTGAAGGTAACATTTTATAATGTCGACCCTTTAAAACTGGATACCGTTCGCATAACTACCTGACCACAACCAATCTCTTTGATAAAATATGTATTATACTTGTATTTGTACTTAACATCGTGAACGGATAACGCTAAATTTTTCATATGTTTGTTTGTTTGTTTGTTCGTTCATTATCTGTACGGGACACACCTGATATACTATACTTGCACTCAAAATATTGCTATGTCAAATTCAATAAATCATCCAAGATGTTTTGGTGTTTACTTCAGTTATGTCCAAAATGTTTTGATTGAACTTTAAAGTGTTTTGAGTGCATGTAGAATTACAATATATTTTTTGTTTTACACTTTGCAAATTTACGCGAGAAATCAAGAAGTTTTTCCTTTAATCTACAATAAATATAATTAAAAACAGCTTTCCTCGTGTAAGTCTGTTATTAGTTTCTAGATTTGCTGTTGTGCTGCTGATTTTTTGATTATAATATTTTGTATGCGTTTTTGCAATGTTATATCTGGCGGTATTTCTAAAATAATACATAATATTTATATTTAAAATTTTTTCTTAATTTTGTAATGTCAGTCGTTTTTTAACCCTTTTCTATATGAATTATCGTGTATTTTCTACAATGTTGAGCAAACTTTTACCGCGACGGTGGATCGTTTCGGTGACAGCCTTGTACGTTAGCCATTATGCTATTAGGAGCTGTTGCTCGATTCCTTAAGGAACCTCACAAAGCTAGCGAACAACACACGTACAAACGCCCGTCGCACCACAAACTCAGTATGCGCATAGCGTCGCAAATTACGCTGTCGCACACATGTGACTGTATAAGGGAAAGGGTTAAAAAGCAAACGGAAAATATAGCGAATGGTTTGCATCGAGCAACAATTCAAATTTGCCTTCTTTGGTTACATTTATAAATATAAAAATAGTGTTTCGATATAAATTGCTTATAACTTATAGTTGTCACAAAATACGCATTTCATTTTAATAATCATTAAAGCTATTTATATATGTGCTGCAAATGAATGTTTCGCCCTCGGACATTTAATTTGCAAGCACGTAATAATGTTGATTACCGATTATGAATTCCGATTCATAGAAAATAAATTTATAAAACAAATCGTTCAACAGCAATCTATCTGTTGAATCTAGAAATCAGCCTATGAATGTCTTTTCAAAAATAAAAAACATATAATCTGCCGTATCTAACTAACGGCCAATATAACTTAGAAAATTTAAAGTAGATGCGGCAGTAGAGCGCATGCTATGTAGTTCTCGATGTACTAAAGCCTAAACTTGAGAATTAGCCTGTCGAATCAATTCGGAGTTTCATTCATGATTCATTCATGTGTGTTTTTATGGCATCAATCTTATTTTGGCAGAAAAACCCAAACAAAATATAACATTCTATATACCTATTTCGCCGTTGTATATTGTTCTTTTATATATCTGATATCCTTGGTGTTTAACATTATTAGAACACAAATCACTGCGCTATTGTGAATTAACTTGTGAGTATAGGATAAATGTAATTAGTTTAATAATTTGCTTGCTAATATTAGCTCAGTGATCTGTGCCAATATCGTTTTAATTAAAATGCTCGCTTCGGAAGTGTCCCGACAACCAGTGTAGCCTACTGATTGCTTTTAAAATACCTTTAGAATAAAATATATAATTGTCATTTAACTAATGAGCTGATTCTTGATTGACATAATGTTTCGTCGTGTTCTAAAGAATGATTAATAAGCGCTAGTTCACTTTTCCGCAGAATTCACATAAAAACAGCAGTATATATATTAAAGAGCGCGTGTTGTACAGAAAACAACGGCGTGATTACGACTTAATTGGATAGTTTTTCGGTATTTTTAAGAGATCGAAACATTTTTTGTATAAAACAAAACACTGACACCGCCCCGGTTTTAGAAAAAACTGTCAAATTTACTACTAAAGTATAATATCTGCTCCATTTCAACAGTATTACGCACCCAAAGATTATGTTAAACGTTTTTCCTTAACCGCTGAATTGAATGTCAAACATGAGAACTTAACAAAATTGTAGAAAGCCATAAGTCCAAAATGTCATAATAGACAATGAAAATGGTAGAAAATGCCAAAATAATAAATTATTGAGAAACGATCGCTACAAATACTTTACTTGACGCAGTGTGGAACAATGTCCTAGCAGCATTGTTTTTAGACATCCGTTCCGTTTAATATACGTTAATACAACAAATCATTTTTGCTCAATAGCCAGCGGAAATATTAGCAGCTAAACTGAAACGACACCCGGTGCAATTTTTCACATTATCTTGTAAACTATGTCTAAGCTGCTTTTCGCTTTCGCTGCTTAAAAATTAGGAACCATATCGCTGTTACCATTAATATTTAATTGATCTGTGGAATTCACCCATTCCAAATATGTATAACTTTCCCGAAAATCTTTGTAAAATCAATTAACAGTCTGATATGTTCCTTAGGTGAACCAGAAAAATAATTGCAATCACTGATATATTCCCTGTTCAAGTCTACACAAAAAAAACTTGTTATGGTCCGTGTGGTTAGAACGCTTCTCTATCAAGGCCGTTCTAGTATTAGTCCAACGAGCATGTTATGAAATGATCTCATCTAATCATCGGTTTTGAATACAACGGATGCATGGCGAGTATACCTGGCATTATTCATCAACGCAGTGAAACTATTTATGTCAGGCATACTTAATTTGAATGTATTAAATTTCTGTGCTCCTGCATGTGCCTCTTGACATATTCCATAATTATATATCCTGTGGGACAACACCACATCAAAAATAGACCCGTCTATATTTTTCAGTGGTTATTTACCTACTTTTGTAATTTATATCTCTCTGCAGCAAACCCTACATTTCTATAGATTAAAACCTGTCTTGATATTCGAGAGTCTGGTTTGCAAGCTTTACCAACAGTATATATAATTTGATATAGTTTATTCAAACTGTACACTTATCCTTTGAATCTATATAGGTATTAGTGACGGAGCACTTACGTTAAGCTCAAGTGTCATTCAGTTTTCGGCTGTATATATTTAGGTGCTAATGAGCACCGATAGCTACAAAAAAATAAAGTTCACACATTTGGAGCATAGTTATATACATAAAGGCGTGTCCACACGCTCAAACTTTTTGCTCAAATTTTGATCAAAATTTGAGCTCAAATTTTGATCAACGTTTGAAAGCATCTTTTTTGCATTCTTGATAACTTTGAATGTGTGAACACTGTTCAAACTTTACAAGGATATTCCTGTAACCAATCACCGACAAGATTCATTACTTGAAAAAGGTTGAGCGCAAATTTTGTTCTCAAATTTTTAAATATTGCATTTTTTCGTTAAAAATTACCGTCAAATTTTCATCAAAATTTGATGAAATTTTGAGCTCAAATTTTGAGCCCAAAATTTGAGCAAAAAGTTTGAGCGTATGAACACGCGTTTAGTTTCATCTGGTACACGAATTGCATCTGTTAAATATTATTTGCCTCGTTCTACACTCATTTGCAACAGGCATGACGCATACATCATCCACGGGTAATTTTTTGTTATAAGTTATATGTTCACTACTTATCTTATATTTCAATAGACGACTAGTGCATAACCAAATACTTATGAAGCAAATTAGAAATTTTGCTTATTAACGTTCAATGTGATTTCATGATTTGAAAATCTATATATTTACTGCTACAAAAGCTCCATTGAAGATTGTATATTGCTTCGTGGAGCTGCATCAACTTGGTTAGTCGCTGCTCACCGTACCGTACATTTTCATTATGTTGCCAAACACTGCGCAGTTCAGCAACTTGTATAGATCTATTTCGAAATAACTCTTGAAATCTTTTGCAATAATAATATATATGT
>JASANE010029127.1:0-54945 GCA_030248225.1 Trileptium ribeirensis | reverse complement strand
TATGTTACCGAGTTCAGTTACGTATTGCTATAGAATAAGAATACGAAATGACAAATAAATATTAATAAACACGGATTAGAGTTTGGATTTAGGCTATTAAAAGGGTTGTATAATACTATTATTAAAACTATTATACCAATCGGTGTTTTATAGCGTAGTTTTCAATGAAAACCATAGTTTTACGCCAAATTTAAAGGTGTCTACAAATATATTTACTTCTGCAATTTCAGTGGAAATAAATTCATCCATAACCGACGTTGCAAACTTGCTCACGTATGATTCTATATCGGCTGGCCGGCCGTCCACAACAAGCTCAAACGAACTAACTGATTTTGAATCTGTTAATCCAAAATCAACTTGGGATAAGTCATCTTTGCATGGCACGCCGATCGAAATATTTCCAACACCATTTCGCGGAAGCATGACTGCATTTGTCTTCAACGGACGACACATTTTTGAAGAGGCTGCTCGGGAAGCGAAAGTCACTTTTCGCGAAAGGCAACGACAGCACCGAATGAATGTTGGAAAAAGCGCCGGTAGAGAAGACAGCAACTTTGAAGAAGAACAATATGGTTTTGTACGAAATATAACATCGAAAAAATCAAAGGAAACTAAGATCTACAGCAGCGCGTCATTCGAAGAAAGTAGTGGTGAGATATTCGTAACCAATGAATTTGGTGACACCTCAGAATCTACTGATTCTCAACCGGGTCAGCCTCAGGAACCTGTTTCGTTAGTTTCCAGTCGTAGCTATGCTGTGTTACCAACGAGACTAGTGATTGCCGGTGCTGTCTCGGCTGACCATCACTCTTCGCTGAATAGCTTTCTAATAGAGTTTCAGTTTCGAACACTTCAATCAAACGGGTTAATACTTTACGTTGACGGACAAAGAGATGCTCTTTCAACAACACCAACAACAACATACCGAAAAACTGACTTTATTGGTTTGGAGCTTTATAACGGCCGTCTGAGGTACGCTTGGAATTTCGGTGATGACCCAGACTCGCTAGTTTCCAGCTATGGAATCACTTTAAACGACTTGCAATGGCACTCAGTTGTTTTAAAAAAATACCCTGCTATTCACGGTATCAATTTGACTCCTATGATTTCACAGTATTTATCTGTTGATGGAAGGGTTGTTAAATCTGAGCAAAATGGCCGCCATAATTGGCACTTCGATCTAGACCATAAATCAGCCATTTATTTTGGTGGTAAGCCGTGGAGCGAAGGAACCGCTGCTAATATCACTCATATCGATAGCTTTCTTCCGGCCATTTTACGATCTTCGTCAAGTTATAGGGGCTGTTTAGCGTCAATACAAATAAACGGGATCCCAATTTCTTTGCTCAATCAAGCCGTGCGCAGTGCTGACGTTGAAGAAGGTTGCAAAGGTAAGAATTATTTTTAACATTGAACCTATGTACATTGTAGATCTATGCAAACGCTGTCGGTACTACCCAGAAATGTTTTTGACGGTGGCACTGGATTTTTGAGTGAGGTACACCTGAAACACACATAGCGAACATAAATGGATACATGGCTTTTCTGTCATTGTTCACGGGAGTTCATTCCGAGGCGTGTGTGTCATTGCCCCCTTCGCTACGCTAGTACATGCAAATAACTCAAATGATGCAAAGCTTAATATTGCACCACTATGTCATAGGTTTACATAGGGTGTAGGCGTTACGGCCTAAATGTCGGACTCTCTAAGCCAGGAATGGAAGGTATGTCGATAGGTCATGGGTGGCCTGGGTCGTTTTTCGATCGGTTACCGTGAGTCACTGGCGCAATGGGTCCATCCAAACGTCAATATTTGTAGTTTGTTCTCCATCTTGTCTAATTTATGTATTTGAACAAAATGCATTAATCGCATAAATGCTGCGTGGTCTTACAATGTATTTCTATTTTACCTGCATTCAATAATTTTAACATGTATTAATTGAAGGAACGTAGTGCTTTTAATAATATCTTAAATTGAGTTTTTCATCGATAAAATAATTCTTCACGTGGATTAATTTTTTGCTAAAGTAAACGTGAGACAATGAGCAATTTGTTTTCATTTTGGTTACATGAAACCATTAGTAATATAACTAAAAGCACACGATGAGCAAAAAACAAACGCGGTTGAGGTGTTAATACTTCAGTACATTACTGATATTTTTGGACTCGTAGCAATATAAGAGATTTTTGCGGATTCGATGCTCTACTGAACAATACAGCGGCTAAGAACTATGTTTGATTCAATAGCTATCATACTGAATAACTTCTGATTTTTCCATTCGCTGATAATTTGGTAAAGACACTTGAGCCAACGTATCCTGGTTCAGAACCAGTATGAGCCGGATTTTGTCAACATAAAATAGCGATATCCCAGGCTCATCCGAGGGGACCCGATTTTATAACATTTTTTGAAATTGTTTTTAAACAAAGTTCTAAAATAGTTAATAAACTGTCTTAGAAGCGGTGCATATTCGACCTTACTGATGTTAAAAGCAATCTTTTAAGCTAAATTTTGCATAATTTTATTAAATTTTGTCGCTCAAAATGGTATATTAAGAAAACATTGCCATTTTTGTTTCAACTCAGTGTGTTTTACGTGTGGAAATCAAAAATATTTGCCAGGCCATTCAAGCAACTGAGGCCGAAATTTCATAGAAAGGTGCGAACCGGGTGACATGCGTTTTTGTTAGGGGCACCGAAAAATACCAGGCGTCTTTTTCGAATTTAGAGGAGTCAGCTGTTTATTCGCTCCTGAAATAACTCACGACATGGCAAAATATTTTGTGAAAACCAGATATAAAATGTTGGCTACTTAACACTGATCGTACGCTCCAGTTCGAAACACTCAAAAGTTATATTTTGTTCCGCTATAAATTATTGATAACAAAATGTTGAAGTTTGCAGTATGAAAAGCTTTTACATTGAATATACGATATAATAATTTTTAACCAACAGTTTTATATATGTGGTCGGTTTATGACCACTATATTTTTAATAACGATGAAATTTCAAAACATAGAAAAGTGATACATATCTGAATTATGGTAACTGCGCAGCTATATTTCGCGGCAGAGGTTTTTGCCTAAATAGAGTTTAAGGGTCACCTGTCGCAGAGATTTTTCCCCGTTGGGCACATTGTTAAATTTGACCAGGTACTATGTGTAAGGCTAATAGATAATATATATGTTTATATATGAAATGTTGGCTGTTACTTTAACGTAAAATCATGCATTTTTGGGAGTGTTCAACAGATACATTCAATAGAATAAGAATACGAAATGACAAAAAAATTTTCACTACACGGCGTTTCTCGACAATTTTAATACGAAAAAAATGATATAAGGAACATGATACCAATTAGGCGGATTTCAAATCGGGGCATTAATTTTGAGCAATCACTAGCATTGATCGCTCAGGTGGGTCACTATTTTTTGGGTGGATCATCGGTGGGTCTGTAAATATTGTGGTATAGAACCTCATAGGTAGTCGTGGGTCGTGGGTAACTCCTAGGTGACCCATGCCATTCCTGCCCTAAGCAATATTTTCTGCCACTGGGACTCTGAACTCCTCCCGTGCTTACTTTCCGGTGGCTTCAGCGTCTTTTAATCTTCTTCCGGCCAGTACATCCTAGCGATTTTAGCACAATTACACAAATATTAAGGCAAAATTGGAGCAATAGTGATATTATTGGGGTTAAAGGGATTATGACTACTCCACCGTCGGCCACCCCCTTCGTCAAGACTATCTACCCATGGCTAGGCCGACGAACTCAGTAGAGCATTCGGAGATGAGCTTGGGTGAGGGCTCCCCACTCTCCCATCAAACCTAAGTGTGTCATTAAAAATTTGAAGAAAATTATAAATATAACAAAATTAGAGATGATTGCTGATGAAGAATGGGACGAGGACCGACGAAAGGACATTATTTATTTTAAAACATAGCCTATTTATTTTTAAATATATTTTCATATGGACTGTGGCATTTTTAAATTACTGTGACAAACATTCTCATGTTTTAAAAAATGAATCATCATCAACTGAAGTTTATTTTTCGACATCCAATGTTATTGCATACAGTTTAACTGATACATTAGTGTTGTGGCTTTAAAATTCAGACTTTATTTTTGTCAATATAAAACAATTATTACTAACAAATGGCTCTGAAAATATATAATATATACATATATTTGTATATATATTATATATAATCGATATTCGTCTTTATTTTATAGGTCCTAAAAAGTTTTGTTCGAAAAAGAGTTGCGCCAATCGCGGCGTTTGCATTCAACAATGGAACGGGATTGCATGTGACTGCAGTGCAACTACATATTCAGGCCGTTTGTGTAATAAAAGTGAGTATATTGGACAAACCTAAATTGTGATTTTAGCCTTTTCGTTTTTATGCAAAACCCCAACCATCGTAACGTAATAAGCATATGACTGGATGCTGGATCTAAAAATCTGCATATCACTGGTTTGCGGCACTGCATCTCACTGGTTGTCTAAAAAGTTCATAATTATATTTGGGTTGCATCAAAAACTATGTATTTCATTCATCAAAAAATTTTGTATGAAGTACTGCACAGGTTTATAAGATTCTTTCCATTAGGAAAATGGTTTTATCACAGTTGGCAGTTTTTGACTTGGCAATCTCGACTTTATCTGACAGTGATGTACTAAGTTATTAAATGGATGTAACAAGATATTGTACCATCATTTTATAGCTGTTCTTGATCAGTTGTTTTGGTTAGTTTTGTTTTGTTTTGCAATCTGGGCTGAAGCTATTTGTAAATTTACCCCTACACAGGTACAAACACTTTTACCAACATAGCACAACGTCGGATTAACGGGAATCTCAGTTATCGCAATATGAACGTACGGTACTATTTATTGCATTTTAGATAATTAACGTTATTATATAAAACCATCGTGGTTTTGTGTCAAAGAAATAGTTTTACAATTCTAGAATGCGTTCACACATGTTTATGTCTAAACTAAATTTGCTTTATTCACGAAATAAACGATTGTAACACCGGGTTCATCCGCATATGTAACATCCATTTGAATTTAGACGTTTATATTTCCATTGCTGTGACAGACACATTCCTTGAAACATAAATGTAGGATGTACGAAATATTTTAATCGAATGTTGTTTGTAACTACTTAGCCTGTATGTAACTGTAATTTTTAGTAAGCATGGGCATCGTGCAGTAAATCTCCATTTCCAAAATTTAATAGACCTTTGTGTGAAGTTAATAACAGGTTGAAACATGGTTGGATGCAGCGCTAGAGATTTGAGCAGACAAAGCCATTGTGTGCACTATTTACGGCGGAGAAATTGGATATATCGTTGATCGGGCTGCGCATTTTATGCCATACCTTAATCAAAATTTAGTACGCCACGTGTTTTATTGAAATTTAGTACGTATATGTTTAAATTCAGTGTAATTCTGCGTCTAGCTCGTTGCGGAATTGTAGTAATCTTTTTCTAATAGTTATTGTTAATGGGGATGGTCTAGCCTGCTAGTTCTTAGACTGCCGATCTTTCTAACATCTCTGAACACAGTTAAATTGCATTTTCCTTTCAAAAAAAAGTGCTGAAGCACGCGTTTATTTTGTTTTTGAAAGACGGCTGGCAGTGCTTGAGCTATTAATTATATTATAAGGCCTCTGCCTCTGAACATTAAATTAGTTCAAACGATAAGAAACGAAATTCTTTATGCTAACTAATTTCCCCGTTATTTTGACTATAAAAATTTCCCGGATCTAGTTTGTTCTGGCCGATAACCAGCTCGCCACATACGACCCTAATAGGGGCGTTGGAATCCTGGATTCTGCTTGTTGCACTGCACCTATATAATGAGCCCCAGAATTTAAAGATTGGGCCCTCCAGTCTCTGACAACATGACAAAGCCTTGTCCAACAATGTATGAACGTTAATATTTATGTCATCTACAAAACAGGTCTGTTGCTATATGGCTTTTACTGTTTTTATTTTAACTCAAAATGTATTTTTAGATAGCACATCATTTTTATTCGGCTCAGACGCTGGAGTTATTATATTCCATTATCCTGCAGAAAACTCGCCAAGTTCTACAACCGACAAACTAGCGCTCGGGTTTGCCACAAATGCCTTTAATGCCGTTCTTCTAAGCGTTGATTCGATTTCATCACTTGATTATTTACGTGTTCATATAGTAAGCTTGTTTACTTTAGTTGCCACCATCCCACAGAATGGTGGTGTATAAGATATTTGATTTAACATCATATGCATTCTCATACATGTAAAGATGTAATACTTACATATAATCTAATATTAGCAATGTGTTGTTATTACGCTAAGTTCAAAGTTACAGTGAACGGGTTGTTGACTTTTTTCTTGTTTTGTCAGTCTAGGCCTGTGTTATGCATGGCTCGCTCTGGTCATTGGAACATTATAAACTAACTGCTAGAGTCCCCTCGCCGAAAAGGGGGGTGGGGTGGTATCATCTTTTGAGCATGTATGGTTATAACAATAGACCTTGTGTATCGAAAACAGGTATTCGTCCATTGTTGATTGTTTTTTGTAGGGGAAAGCATTTTAATGAACGGCTTAAATGTGCAGGTAGTGTGAGTGTATGTAATGCCATATAACAATTCATTTTGTTTGGCATGAGTTTACACGAAATTAACGCTTCTTTATCGACTTCAAAAACGATTCAAAAATCTGAAGATTAACAATTGCTATCTCCTATAATTTCTTACGAACTGTGCATCCAAAATTATTTTTTTTCGAAAAATTTCTGTTTATGTATGCAGTTATAACTGCGATTGTTTAAGGATTTTTCTAAATATCTTTTCATAGTTGTAGCAATTAGATGCTATCTTCAGACCGTATAATCGACTCATCGTGTATGGACTAGATTATACCATAGATGCAATCGGATCGGTCCGGACCTGCGGACAGGTTCGGAGTCAGATTGCTGCGGTCTAGCACGGTATACTCTTCATTTAGAAAGAAGGAGAATAAATCCAGTATAATTTAACGATTACACTTTGTTTTTTCACTTATTCTTTTCATGGCACACATATATTTTCATGGTACGCAATGATCCATACCAACAATTACCTGTGGCTGTGGCTTCCATCAGCAATAATGAAATATGTATTACTGTTTACATTATAACTACAATTATCGTCTGATGTTTACAAGAATATTAAACCACCGATGCTGGATACAATAAAAGCATCTGTTATTGTGTCCGATTAATTGTATTGAATCGCTGTGGCGTGCAGTTACAGGCCGGTAGTTTAGATAACTATTTAGCTAACAGTATTTATCTGTTCTATAGATCACTGACTAAGGCTAAGATATCAACATCATAAAAACTAGCAACCGTCCGAATGTGAACTCTGGCCGCATCCGAAACCCGACAGTCGGTACTACGTTCGGCAGTTTTATATGGTTTTGGAGAACAGCGTCTAAGCGTCTAGTTCTTCCTTAGTTTTCCTGGAATTTGAGTTATTAATACTGAAATGGCAATATATTATTGCAATTTGTGTCACTGTTAGTCAACTATCAAATAAGATCCTTTCTTGAACCCTGCATTTGCGGTAAACTTGTCAAGCGACTCTGTATTTATATAGTTGTGTATATGCTAAACTTGCTGAGTAGGTAGGTTTTGATATTATGCACTTGTGGAAAATGTTATACGAGAAATTTTAATTTATCTTTGTGGCCCATGTCAAAGTTAGGGGCCGAAGTATAATGCTTGCCATGCTGTTTTCGATATACTAAGCCTAAGGCTTAGCGTAAGCTAAGGTCTCTATTCAAAGCTGTTCTTTTTTCCTAACGTTGTAATGTCCGGCCCCTAAAGTTGACATGGGCCATCTTTGTTATTGCATGAAATATAAACCTTTGAGCAAAACCAAATTACACTTGTAAAACATTTGAACTTTTTTAACCTAAAAAATTTGTTTTCCTCCGTTATATAGGCATAAAAGTTATCGCTTGGATTAGGCTAGTGTCCTTATAGGCCTGCAGATAGTATGCTTGGATGGAATAGCAATACCTTGCAATGAAAGAGTTTGCAAACTTATTATTCCTAAACACAAAAGTTGACAATTATTCATGAGATTAGAGAACGGCAGATCTAGTGTTTTTTCAAGAAATCGCATAAATGCTCAGGACTAAAGGAAATCAGTAATGGAACGGGGTCACATCTAAGTGACCCCGTGACCCCGTCGTATCCTGACCCCGTGACTCCATGACCCCGTTGATGATAAATATATAAATATATATAAACCCTTATACACAAAAATTTTTAACTTCTGAAATAATAGAATGATTAAAATTATGCTTTCATTAAAAAGAGATTTGTTTCCAATATTCCGAAGTCTCCGTTATCCTAACCAATATTCCGACGAATTCAGTATGGCCACAAATGAGTTCCTTCCAATTTTTGTTGTGTTAACGCAAATTTCAGTGAAATCTTTGAGCCAAATTTCAATAATATTTGTCTTAAATAAATTATAGCCTTTGCGCTGTCCCAACAATATTATTCGAATAATTTTTTATATCCGGTCCCGAACTCGGAATTTAGGGTCAAAATCGCCGTACTGCACAACTGTAGAGTCAACAAATTTACATTACTAATTTTGAGGAAAATAACTTTTCTCTAAATTGTATAAGATTTTCAAATTTTCAAAATTGTAAAAAATCATCAGTAAAGATTTCCCAACAAAATTTCTCATATATGATACCCTAATCAAACTTAAACAACACCTCTGAATGCTAAACTTATTCAAATATCTCAAGTTTGGCTGTAACAATAGCCCAAAACGCTATTTATATTTAACATTCCGTACAAATTTTAAGACAGAATACAAATAACAAGACATCACGGTAATGAACATAGTAGCAGCTTAGAAGACACACAGCTAGGCCTGGATTGATTTTTACTCAAGACTATTGCGGTTTGAGAAATTAATACCGATCTTTTGCATTATGCTCTCCCTAGCTGGTATTTGGCCCAGAAAGGCCGATTTTATAGATTTTGCATTTTTGTGATCCTCATAACCTCCCGTGATCATTCCACGCCAAAAACATATTATATACTTATATAGTTATAAATAAATGGTTATATGGAACAATATGTTAGTGAGATCTTTGTATAGAGGAAGTAATGAAAAAAGTTTGTAATCTCACCTTAGAATTTTTTATCCGGGGCCACGGGGTCAGTCTATTGACCCCGTGACCCCGCGAGAAATGTGACCCCAACTGACTCCGTGACGCCATGACCCTGTTCCATTGCTGAAGGAAATGATAAAATATGAACATCTATTGTCGATATACCATATTTGTTTGTATGTTTTAAACAACCGACCAAGGATGTTTGGGGGTTGACACGCAGATGAATTTCCCCAAAACTCTAGTGTGTAAGCAAAACATATTTATATATAGAAGGTATATATTAAGGTAACGATCTGTCATGTTCCACTATTTCATAATACACGAGGATAATGTTCGTTTTATATCAACCAACCAGTGAAGTATATGCGTTGACGCATAGTTAATATCGCCCTCAAGCCCTAGAGTGTACCCAAAACGTACTTGTATGTAGAACGATATGACCGACACGCAATTGTTTCCTAATATTTAATAACAATTTCTTTCGGCCAACCAATCCAGGCTGTATAAGGTTTATACGTAGTCGTACATATCCTCTTGACATCCTGCAGGATACCAAAAAGGTGCTTCGAAATACCTCTTCAGAAAAATCAAGATATCATCGCACGCTGAGGAATGTTAGAGTACTTCTGAGGATTTTATTCTTGGGTAGTATTTTTCTTCAAGACTCCTGATATTTCTTTATCTAGTATCTAGAAGTCTTCATCCATTTGAGTTCTAAACTTCTCTTAATTCCCGCCACATTTTTTGCAGGATCACGGCAATACGAAAGTGATATATAATGTTGGTGACGATGATCATATTTTGGTCGAGCCCAACCAAATGGTAAATGATAATAGTTATCATGTTTTACGATTCGAACGAAATGGTAAAAATGCTTCGTTGCAAATTGATGATCATTTACCTGTGTATCATACACCAATCGGTATGTTGTTTTCTTGATATGATAAAACGAGCGAATAGTTGAGTTTAAAGAAATTTACTCTGATCACGCAGCTGGCCGATTGACAGAAACATAATTTACGTTTAACGTTCTTTTCGTGGCAATTGCCCAAAATTGATAACCGCTTACATCGTGAAGCGTTATGTTAAACCAAGCTTGCCAAATGAGGTCTGTTTGCACGTGTGTTGTTATTCGTATGCTTTGCGAACTTCCTTAAGGAACTGTGCAAGAGCTCCTAGACAGCTCAACGGTTTCCATCAGGCTTGAAAACGGGTGAGTATTCGTGACCCGTTAGCCGTGCTGACCCACAGGCTGGCGGTCCATGACGCATTTCACACGTGACCCGTCACTGGCAAGCTAAATTCGTGGATATCATGACCCGGCTTGACCCGGATTTCAAACAGCCACAATCTACATTACCAATTCACGTAAGATCATAAACATCACCACACAGGACAATGGAAAAAATAATTTTATTGAAAATTACATGTTCTTAACAGAAACGTAATGTGCGATTCACAGAATAATGCGCACAAACTGGGGCAAAATTTTGGTTCTCGCGCTAATGTGTGCATAGCTGGCACGTGCACTTAGCAGTGCGGAAATTTTGAGTCACGGGTTCCTGAGTGTTTGTAGATTTTACGAACGTTTAGTTGTAAGTTTTGCTTATTCACGTTTTATTGTGCATAACTTCTAGTTAGCCGCAGTTAACAGTTAACCCTGTGTACTTCAGAAGTTACGCACGCTGTAATGTTCATAACTGAAAAGTTACGCCAAACTTTCTTATATAATAGTTCAATATGTTAAGTTACGATCAATAACGTGCCAGTAATAAAGTGTTACGCGCGTCAATCCGCATATAAGCTAAAAGTTACGAATACGAACTTGATAAGAACTTGCCCGTGACATAATATGTAATATGTGCTTAATTAATTAGCTATATATTTAATAATAATATTTTAATTCGTCTGTTAAACCTAATGTGAATATACCAACATTGGTTAGCTTTTTTGAAATAATTTTAAGGCATAAAGTGGATCATGTCAAGTTGTCCCACCTAGCGTATCACGGCAAGTTGTTTCCCTTAAAGTAATCGTATAATGTTTTATGTCTCTTAAAGCCTTATGTGAATATGTCGATAAACTCAACAGTGTGCAACTTTTAGCTACAGCTACTACCGAAATTTAATCCAAATGCCCCACGATCCTGAACCTATACAAACAGCTATATATTTAATAATAATATTTTAATTAGACTGTTAAGCCTAATGTGAATATACCAACATTGGTTAGCTTTTTTGAAATAATTTTAAGGCATAAAGTGGATGATGTCAAGTTGTGCCACCTAGCGTATCACGGCAAGTTGTTTCCCTTAAAGTAATCGTATAATGTTTTATGTCTCTTAAAGCCTTATGTGAATATGTCGATAAACTCAACAGTGTGCAGCTTTTAGCTACAGCTACTACCGAAATTTAATCCAAATGCCCCACGATCCTGAACCTATACAAACAGCTATATATTTAATAATAATATTTTAATTCGACTGTTAAGCCTAATGTGAATATACCAACATTGGTTAGCTTTTTTAATTATTTTAAGGCATAAAGTGGATTATGTCAAGTTGTCCCACCTAGCGTATCACGGCAAGTTGCTTCCCTCAAAGTAATCGTATAATGTTTTATATCTCTTAAAGCCTTATCTGAATATCTCGATAAACTCAACGGTGTGCAGCTTTTAGCTACAGCTACTACTGAAATTTAATCCAAATGCCCCACAATCCTTAACCTATACGAACAGCGGGACCACCTACGCGAGTTTGACTCAAAATTTGTTGTTCTTATTTTAGTATTCCGTTACTAAACACATTATCGGAGAGACTTTAGACTTGCAGTTGCAGTGGCTTAGGTCACTAAAAATTTTATCAGTCTTAGGCACATGCCGTGTTATAGACGGAAACAACAAAATTCGACTTAATTTTGGTCCGCTCTGACGAAAAAATTCATACAGATAAATACATTATATATCGAAAGCAACATACAATACATGCTACAAAAGTTATGAATATTCGTCTGTCCCTTCATAAGATGCAGTCTTTGTTGTTAAAACCTCAGCAGCAATGTCGTAGACCATGAAGCATTTTCTACTTAGATGTAAGCAATGGGAAGAGGTGAAAGAAACGTTCATGGGGAATAATAGGTTGGAGGTGGATAAGATACTCCATATTCAGATGCTTGGCCTGTTAGGGTTGATTCTTAAGTCTGGCAGATTATCTCTGGGTTAAACACAATTAGGAAAAGGTTTCTATGTGTCTTCATTTAGGCGACCTGTGTGGTATTATGTCCCACTAGTCTCGCAAATTATCTACTTATCTAATGTCGTAAACAATGGAAACAGCGTGATCAACCTTACGATAATGTAACTTTTAAACCTTGATTTTTAATTTGGCACGTTTCACTGTGTATATTACTAGGAGTAGTATCTGTCGCAATCAATTAATTATTCGTAGGTGATGGTTATCCTTGCCTACAGCTTGGAAGGAAATGTGAATGCGCCTATCTTTATGATCAGGGACAGGAGGTGCCACACCTGTCCCTGGGCTAAATTCAACGGTAACAATGATTTTACCAAAACTGTTTAAGACTCTTTGAAACTATTTCAGGCAAAAAATTAGAAGTCTTTAATTTTCAATCAACTATCCAAGTTGGCGGTTACTTTAAAGCACACATGTTAAACGAAATTGCTCCCGTTAGTGCGCGACAGCACGGAAATGCTCGTCGAGAGCGAGCAATTCCTGAAGGAGCGACGTCCTCATTTTTTCATGGCCTTATCAGCGGTGTTTCGTATAACGATATACGTGTTCTGGACCTTGCAGCAAATGAAGATCCACATGTTCATATTTATGGCGATGTCCAGTAAGTAATACTAATTGTAGCCAAGTATTTATAATATTGGAATATTAGGTATAGTAAACTTGCTTAAATCCAAGACTACTCAAAAAGATATCCAATTCAAACAAGTTTTAACCAAAAAGCAACATTTATACTGTTTTTAAGTATTCTAAAATTAGTTCCGGCCAAAAGTATATAAATATTATATGGGAAAAATATAACGTGTAGAATTTAGGAACAACCGGCCACCTTAGGCAAGCTTATTACTATATTTCTGTCAAGAAGTTTGTCTAAAGATATTGTGAATAGTAATTAGGTTAGTTTAATGTAGATTGCATGAAATGTCTATGTCATATAGATCTGTGACGAGTTAAATATTTTGTGATGCCAACAAATCGCGATGTATTACCTGCTAGAAAAATCTATATATAAATATATATAGCTCGGGATTTTGTTTTTAAGTAGTTTTATTACCAAACCACTTTGAAGTCCTGTAATTTAACGACCTCATGCGCATGTGGTAATAATATCAAACATAATTTGTATATTTGCTATCATTTGCAAGCTTATAGTAGTCCCCAGCTGCACATATCAGTATTTGCTATATATAAAAGCTTAGTTGTAACAATATCGCTACCTACAATTAAAGAAATTTATACAATTATACACCAACTTGAATGCAAATCTTTGAGTGTATTTTTTGCTCATAGTTTAGTTTTTGTTGTTGATGCATCGCAGTCAGTATTTAAGCTTCAAATATTTAAACGTGTAAACATTTCTGTTTCAGACTAAAAATGCAGTACATGGATCCGTCGGTAACGATCTATCCTCATCGAAGTGTGCCAAACAATATGCCTACATTGCCAAATGTTGATAACAGAATGATGCAGGTATTTATATTATTAAACGGCTTGAGTGTTGCCATAGTTAGAAAGCACCGTTAATCATACGCCGTTTGGCTGCGTGATAACTAGTAATCTCGACATTTCCATGATTTTAGTTTACTCTGGATTTTCTTGAAATTTACTAAACCAGTAATAATATTCGACAATACGCAGAGAATAGGCTCGGCTTGGATTTGATATATAAGTGATAACCGCTATAGACATCAAAAGGTCTTGAGGTTTCTGGATCTGGGATCGTTCTGTAGATATGTCTTCAGTGATTGTGTAGGATTAGTAGTCGTAGTTGACAGGTATTAATCAAACACCACGCTTTTACTTGGAATGCAGTAATCGTGTTATTACCGGTGGCTTTGGTCCGTTTCTTACGGTTTTCATTTCGATTCGAACGTACATTTATGCATTTTGATTTACCGTCAGTTTCACAATTTTCTAATTTCAGCGCGAAACAGCTAAGAAAATCAGTCACGTTTTAATGGTAACAGTCTCAATCAAAATGTTTGTACTGAATATTTAGCAACATAATGCTGTTTTTACGTAGAATTATGCTAAATATCTTCCAGTCCTTAAGCCTTGCTTAAGCATAAGTTGGAACTTGTTCTATATTTTAGTACAACTATGCTAGTTATTCAGCATAATTATGCTAAATGTGGACCTGAAATGTTTAACATAAAACTTAGCTTCATATTCGAAATAATTATACTTAAAAACTTAAAATTTAAGCATAATATTGCTACATATTAAGTATCTTTGTTTTTGCTGCCGAAATTATTTTGCGTAATCATTCTTAAATGTTAGTTAAGATATTTAGTAAAGCTTAATATTAAGTATCATATTTTGCTAGAAGTTTGCAGCAAGCATGATTATACTTAAAATAAAACCTAATTTACACTAAAGATTTATTAAACTTAAAGCAATTTAAATTTATTAAGCATAAACATTTTCTTAGGTATTTTTTTCTGACAAGCGTGGCTTTAAAACAGGTATCTAGATTTTTTATCAACATAAATTTTAACAAAACCATAATGCCTCGTAGATATTTTGGATATTCGAGAACACTGTTACGTGCGTGTGATATGGACCTGAATACAAATGTCAACACCTTGAACCATAACGTACTTGTGAGTAATTCCTAACATAACGTACCTTTCAAACATGGATTCTCATCAGATGCAGTAGTTAAACGCTTTATGTGACGGTTGTCATGTGTAATATTTATTTAAGGTTACGTAATGCATGACAAAGCAGAGTCTACACTACAGTAGAAAAGAATGTTATAGATCAGTGCACATTTTCCAAGCAGCCCTCATATTTTCCAAACAGCTATAAAACATGGTTGTACAACAGTTATATAACAAATCCATAACTCGGCCAAGTCTAATAGAGCATCCTATACATATCTGAATTCCTACATTGGTAAACATATGCAAATTTAATTATTTCAGAGTGCCGTGGATAGCTGGCCTGGCCCAGGCGATGACGTTTCGTTGATAATTTCTGGTGACGGTCCGCTGGGAAGTTCCGGTGATTGTCAAAGCGACGAAGCGGATGACCGTAAAGAAAGCAACTGCGAACTACAGCCAGACGATACAACAGGTATGATAAAGAGCTATGTCAACGCAACAATTATATGTTTTGTTAGTCGAGGTTAGTCCAGCAGACCCAATATTGGGACGTGGAATGATCTATCCTATTTGTTATACTATAGACATTTATGTGAGGTTTAGAATTGAATATGCTGCAAATTTTGTCATGGCTGATTATAGCTACAACAAATTTGGACTATCGCAAAGTCCAAATTTCTCCCTTGGAAAACCATAAAATGCAAAAACAACTCAACTCGAATATTAAGCATTAACAAATTGAACAAAAACGCCTAGTAAGCTTTTAGTAACTGGTGTAATTCTACAATATGTGCGTTTAAGCGATCCATATTTTTCTAACAAAATTTGATAAAATCTACAGGTGAATTCCGAAATATCTAAATATATATTATTGTAAAAGTCCTCAAGTATTATTGGACTGTTATGGGGCGATGTCATAATTTTTTGGTGTTGTACTTGACGTTTCAACACTGCCTAAACTAGATCATTCAAAAATTATGTTATTCATATCACCAATGATTCATATCAACGACAATATATGATGAATTCTTAAGAAGAGTATGACAATTTGCGAAATCACTATGCAAATCAGTTGAACGTGATGCGATCCATGTCGACCTTACCCCTGGTTCTGGAGGGAGGGACCAATGCCTAGCTTTATGGGAGACAAGTTCTATAGTATCGTGGATAAAAATTTGCTCTCCTCGCAAGCTTTGGGGGTTCAAGGAAAAATTTTTTACCTAACGACCAGACCAAAAAACCGGGAAGGTGGTCGAAACAAATTTTTGTCCATGATACCATGACCCCCTTCAAGAAATTCGAGAGAGTTATGATCAAAACGGAGGACGCCATGCCCGCCGCGTTTTTATATCGTGATGGCGAAAAGTGTCATACTCTTCTCAAGAAGCCACCATAAACTCTTGATATCAATAATGTGTTCACACTTAGATAAAACAAAAGTCAAAGAAGGCTGCATGCAATGCGGAACGCGCTAAACATTCGCGACTTAAATTAAACCATATATCATGATTCTGTGTAAACGGAGACATACATATCACAGCTATTGCTGCTAAACGTTAAGGTTTCTGAAATGTAGGAGTTAGATAATTTATGTGATAAAAGGCTTCTTTGGTTACTACAAAATGTAAGATCGTGGCTTAAGTCAGAGTGGAGTACTTATTAGTTTCTGGCTTTACCATGTATCTTTTCCAATTTTTTTTGCATTGTTACTTTCGGCAATTTTTCCGGTCACCTACACTGTTTCATAGCCATCTCTTGCTACCAATCAAGCAGACACAGAAAACAATATGCCGACACAACCAACAACGGAGCTAATTGTGTTATTCCGTACAGCTAGATCTCTCATGTTAACGTTTCATGCAAGCTTTAGAGTACATATATAAATCCTGTAAGAAAAAGAGCAAGTCATTGTTGTCAAGCGTTGGAGAAACAACTATTAGGAAACCGGAAAGCATGAAATTTTTGCATCCCACAGTACAAGAGATTATGATGCGCACGAATAGCATCGTTTACTGATAAGTGAACAAGAGCTTTATAAATTGTTAGTAAAGGCGAGTTCACACGCTCAAATTTTATAAAATTATGATTATATTTTGATCAAAATTTAAAAGCATATTTATGCACTTTTGGAATGTTTGAACGTGTGAACACTGTTCAAACATTTCAATCGTTTGGTTTTGCCGGTCATCGACGAGATGTATAACCTGGAAAACTTTGAGCTCAAATTTTGATCTGGAACTTTGAAATATTGCCATTTTCCATATAAATTACCGTAAAATTTTGATCGAGCTTTGTTCAAATTTTGAGCTCATAATTTGAGCAAAAAGTTTGAGTGTGTGAACACGCCTTAAAGATATTATTTTTGCTGTTATATCGGGTGTGATCATTACGTCGCACTAACACCATACATGCTCATGGGGCAGTAGGAGAATCAACCCGTGAGGCTCCTCGTGACCCGTTCCCCGAGGCCCTGGCTGTTCCTTCCGTGTCAGGTAGTCCAACCTCTCTGACGGCGCCGTACACAGGCGCCGAAGGCGCACATCTTCTTCGTCCACCCTCCCTGACGATCCCCATGGTAGACTTACCGCCTGGGAGTCCGAACGTCTCTTCTAAGGACCCGGATGCCACCCCTTGGATTTCGGACCTCGGTCCGTGTATGACGAACACATCCAAAATATTAAAACCAACCTGCTGGTGGCATGAAGATATATATATAACGTGACGCTTAGCAGCCAAATATGGAAACTTTTATAGATTTTAAGTAAAAGCAATGAAACATTAAACAGTCCAACATTCAAATTGACTTGCAAAATAGTCACAAGTATTGCCAATATAAATATTAGGAATATAGTACTTAGCTGTTAATTTTAAACCATAGAGCGTTGTGGCGACATATGAACAACTGCTATTTACCTATATGTGAAATTTGCGCAAAGTTTTATAACATTAACGCAAAAGATTTTTAAGTAATATCATACATGCTCACAGGCGAGACGGGGATTATATCCCTGAGGTTCGGACCCTCCTTCTCGGGCGCTGAATGCGCGCTGAAGTTTTTGGCAAAAATAGGTTAAATTTTGGCAAAAATTGGGGTAAAATTGGCTAAAATTATTCTAAAATTGGCAAATGTTGGTGGCAAATCGCAAAAATCAGAGGAAAATTGGTAAAAAATAAGAAAAATTTTGACCCCCAAAAAATTTGGTAATTTATCCCCCTCCGGCGACACCCAGGACCATCTGCTAGCCACCTGGGACTTCTGACCTTGACGAAGCATGATTCATATATATCATAGTTGCCTAAGCTCCGTTTGCTAATGGTGGGTTGATGCTTCCCGCATGAGGAGTAGGCCAGGGGGTACCAAGCAACTTTCTCCAGCTTTCGAAATCGTTCCTCATAATTTTCTTTATTTTTCACAATATTCCTTTTTTGTAACTTTCTCACAGTTGCTAAAATTTTCCGCGAATCTGAATGCACATTATGACTAATGATATATCTATCTAATATATTAAGTTTGTGAGTGTATGGCAAGCCATGCTACAGCTACTACTTGTCACATTTTACCGTAGCAACTTAAGGATATAGCGTAATCTGAGTATGACGCGTATTATATAACCAAGAAACACTGCTCGCCGACATATTAACTGCTTGCTTATCAGCCGATATACAATCCCGAAATAATTCTGTATCCTGTTTTAGTATAATTTCCGTTGTGATGAGATCGCCGACTGTGAGCTTTATTTTGATCACATGCGAAGGTATAAGCAGATACTACTTTCGTGTTCTGGTGATAAAACCCGCTTCTAATATCAATGCCATTCAGAAGGTCGAACGTGTGTTATAGAACTTATCGTATTCTATTTGGTACAACTGTTGCTTAGAACTGTTCTTTTTGTTCGGTATTATCATCCTAAACGAGATCGCTAGTGTTGTTAGCCTTAAACCATTGCAACGTACCGTTAGCAAAACAAAAATATTGTCGGCCTGTTCAGTATGTTCACGTGTCAGTTGGAGTATTTTTAATTGTTGCTGCGGAAATAGCAGTCATTTATATTTAAAACTTAGAGCGGTATTATATAATTTCACTGATATATCTGAAGCGATTTTGTTGCAAAGATCGTTCAGTATCATACATGGTGACACAGCTTACATAGTTATAACCGGGCACTGAAATGTCTGAACTATAATGGCTATATTACAAGTCAACTGAAGCTTAATTAGTTTGGACTTGTATCCAAGATTCTATTCAATTTAAGGATTCGTACGCAAGGTTGCTTTGTCTTTACTAGTTCAAACTTGTGCTGTCACACTTGCTTGAACTGGTCACGACCCTGCGTACATACCCTGAACGCACTTTGCTTTATGCCACAACTATTACGCACCCACGGCACATACGCTAAAAATGTTTATACTGAATATTTAGCAATACTATGTTATTTTTAAGCACAAATTTATGCTATTTTTAAGCATAATCATGCTAAATACTAAGAGCTTGATCGACGAATCCCTAAATACAGTAAAAATTGTTGGACTTTAATGATAATTGAAAAACGGGGGAAAATGGAAAACAAGAAACAAAACTAGAAACAGAATCTTCAAACTAGCTGTGTACTAAATTACCGTTTTACTAGTCGCGGCAAAGTTGTTATGCAGAAACCAGCAAAAATTGTTTGGACCAGCGGCGGCACAAACTTTAGCTTGGACATAGCCAAAGGTAGTAAAAGGCACAACTAGGGGACAATATCTTTGCGGAAAAATAGCATTATGGGCTATGCGGCGTTCACGTTATAATGTTCCCGTTGTTTGGAATTTTTGTCCCCCTGTAGTCGCGACCCTATCGTATAGAGAGTCAAGGTAACACCCATACTGCAAATCAATTTCAGAGGGTGGACGCCACACCCCTAGCTACTACATTTTTTCTATACAGTGACGTGCACACCGTGTCTTCTTGCGCATTTTGGCGAGCCGGTCGTTTGTTGCGTTGTACTTGGTTCAGTTCGTGCTTAAGTTAAGTGGTGGCTGGGCTTGGTTCTCTGTTTCCATTACCTTGCGATGCGCTGCAATTTAACTGGTATCGCCGGCGCGGTACAGCACCGCTGTTCCGGTTGCTGTCGTCCCGTGAATAAAATCGGCCAGACTGCGGCTGCTGGGGCCCCATGCCTCTGTTAGGTGGGGGTCGTTCGCTTTGGGCCCGTTGATATCCGTAGGCCTGAGCCGGCCGGTTGTTATAGTTATCGGCTGGGCGGTTGACGGTATATTCTCCATTTCCGCGATTATTACCAGCGAATCCAGGTGGTGGTCGGCCATACTGCGGTCCTGCTTGGTTTGGGCCACTAGGCCGTATTCCGGCATTGGGTGGATTGTTCCACCCGGAATTGTTTCGATATCCGTTTCCGTTTTCGGTTCGCCGAAACTGGGGCGGTGGGCCTCCTCGGCCCACATTATAGTTATCGTTTCGTGGGTATGCACCCACACCATTTCTCGGTCCGGGCGGGCCTGGCTCTCGACGCGCAGCTCCAGGGGCGTAGGCTGAGGCTGGGTCGACATTGCGCGGCGCGCCGTTCACGGCAGCAGGCGGGTAGCGCGCGTTATACGGGCATTCGCGCATGATATGCCCTGGTTCTCCACAGCGATAGCAGGTAATGTGCGGTATTGGCAAGCACGGCGGCGCAGCGGGTGAGCCAGGCACAAACGGCGGCGCTAGAGCGTTAAGCTGGCGCGTGTTCTCGACCCTTTTATCAATTACGTCCAGCAACCGACTTATTGTATCGCTGTTATTATTGTTCGCCTTACGATGTTCCTCCATCATGTTTTGAAGCTGTGTGATCAGGCCTTCACCTCCTTCCTCAAGTAAAGAATTTACGGTTTTAGCCCGAGGCTTACTAGCGGTAGGCGCGTCTGGTTCGGGGCAGGCAGCGCTAGCGTCCTCATATCGCTTGGCAACACCCACGGTATCCCGAAATGTTTCACACTCATGGATCTGATTAAGGACCTGCCTACGCACCTCAGGTCGCAAGCCCCTTTGGAAAAACATGCGAAGCATCGTGTCCCTTTGCTCGTCTTCCATGTCGGGAAAAGCGCGATCACACAACTTCTGCAACTCTAAACCGTACATCGCTACGGGTTCATTTGCTCCCTGTTGTCGTGTGCACAATCCTGACAATGATTTCTCAGGGCGGCGCGACGATGAGAACAAAAAGCGTAAATTAGCGACTAGTCCTAGAAAACTTTGACGCTTTCCCGGTGGAAGGCCCTCGAAGGCCTCCCTTGCCGGTCCACGCAAGAGTGCTGGAACGCAAATTAATTTTCGACGATCATCCCAACCATTGGCGTTGGCGAGACGATTATACATTCGAACCCAGTCCTCAAAGTCTTGGCCTCCAGGTTTCCCGTCGAAAGTTGGCATATCCCTTAGTGGGATCATAGGAGGGCCAGCTGGCTGTGTGGTCAAATGATGTAAAATAGCATTGGCTGTACTTGTGTCCAATCCAGGTGACTCGGAGGTTTCTCCCCGTCGCGATTATCCCGGGGGTCGGGGAGGGGGAGTGAGCGGTCGCTCACTGGTGCCAGCGGCACGTCGGGGCTTGGCACGTATGTCGTCTTCCATATGTCCGTCAGTCAAGCGGAAAAAGTCGTTATTTTCCAAGTCTCCGTTATGATTAACGTTGGAATCCATGAGCACAACGAAGGTATTGGAATTTTAGGTACGTAAAGAACTGAGAATCCGTCAAATCACGAGTGGTTCGGAGGCTATTTAGCGGTGCAAATCTCTTAAATCGGTTGCTATTTAGGCGGTTTTAACAAACCCTATGCTAGCAATCAAGAGTACGTACTAGTTGTGTTACCAGGTCTCCATGTCAGCAAGACTTTATCCCAGCTAGGGTAATCAAAAGGTACACTTATTATCAATAGAACCCAACAATCCCAGTCAGCAATGTTTCACAATTTACTTCCTTCAACAGGTTGACAAAAACAACTGTCCCTACGAGACGCAAGTGTATCCAAAAGACGGCGATCTTAATACGATTCCACAAACTGGAGCAATCACGTCAGGCAAAAACGGTTACGAATACTATACCACTAAGTCAAAAGCAATAATATACACAGTACAGTTAAACAAAAGGTACCATAGAAAACAGAAAAAACAAAGAAATTAGATTTACAGTGTCTAGAGAGCGTCCAACAAATGGTTCTTCGAATACAGCCTCGAAAAGAGTCAGTCCCAAGAAGTAATCACCGATTGTCCGGATCCAAAACGTCCACGGCGCAAGAATTCGCGATACCCCGTCAAATGTCCGAAACGAAGATCGACGTACGGCACCCGTATTATAAGGTCCAGGCAGCTGTCCAACTCGTTGACGCAGTGACGGCGTTGAAATATAACCAAAGCGGACGCAGGTAATATCAGGCAATCAATAATTACACCCGAAAAGAATCGTTAGATGAATGGTCCGCTATGCCAAAGTCCTCGATGACCGTCAAGTCCGTCACGATCCAAAAACGCAATTCTCCGTGAGGCAGGCGACGCCGCGACCAGATCAAATTCAAATAGAATCCAATGTCGATATATAGCCGGAGCAATTGGCACGACAATAATCGCAGGCGGAGTAATATATATTGATGTCAGTTAATGAGCTAGTTAAATTTAGTTAGACGCAATACAAACGATTGATACCTGAAATAGTGCCCGTCGATTTGGCGTACATGAGGGTTCGTGCACCTGATGGGGTCGCGGACTGCCAGGCGGTGTAGCACTTCTCATGAGAATCCCAATAATATATATATATATGCAAGGGCACAAAATAGAGCGATGCGTACAAAGATTCTAACACACAAGTACATACATAACTTAGGCTACAAATCAAATTCCATGATCAATCCTGATTGTGAGAGGTCCATAAAGATATAAAATTTCGGGTCTGCCAACAGTTGGTGTACAGTGCGTAAAACATGTAGAATCCCAAAAGTACTACACACGGTCACAATCGACGCAATCACCGGACATATTGAGTGCCTCCGGTGCATGGGAGGGGCGAAAATTTTAAACTCATGTCGTGGGGTTAAACGAAATTTGGGACGCCGCTCACGGCGTAGCCCCCAACGATGTAATAACGGTGACGCAGCTGCATGGCGCAACTTCCTAACACCATGCCCTTACGACCCCGGCTATCATAACCTCAAGGGCGCAGCCTAAGTTTTGTATTCTAGCCACTTTCCTTGGTCAGACCCAAGAAGTTACGGAGCTTAGCAGGCCGCAGGCGCGCTTCACGGGGTGTGTTCGGACCCCGCCCGATTGGTTGCGCACGTGTCTAGTATCCTGGTATGATTACTAAGGTCCCCCAGTGAGGTTGACACCGAAACCTGCTCACAGGTCATAATGTCAAACCGATATTCCCTGTCCTAAGCTAAAGGAAGTTGTTTATTCTTGAGCAAACTAAAGTAAAAGGCGTGATAAGTTTAGTTTTGCTAGGTAAATTTTGAGTTCTGCTGCGTTATCCTTAGCCGAACACTTTGTCTGTTGTAGACATGTGGCCCCCACAGGGTTCCGACAGTCCCTGAATGTTTAACGTCGGACTACCTATTTCGTAGCATCTTGTAGCGTGATAGTTTCAAATGTGTTGGGATCGGGTGATAAAGTTTTCCTAGTAAAATTTTTATACTCTGTGTGAGGCTGACGATTTTACGAGCGGGTTGACGGATAAATTAGTGGATCGCTGTAGTTCAATTATTTGAATAGAACACCGATTCTTGGCGAACCGCACGTGTCAGGGCTTGGAATGTTCCCTTCGTCAAGCCGTGGCACGCGGGGTTAGCCCGTCCACTGGGACGTCCTTATAACGCTGAAAGATTAACAACGCGGGTCACATCGAGTGCTTTTAAGACTTTATTCGAAGTGATATACAACATAGGTCAAATATGGTTAGATACGTCGACATACATGACAAAACGCGCTGAAATAGTTGTGCCCATTCATTCCCTTGGACTACGACCATACGGGGAGCGGGGCGGAGCGAGCGACTGCGTTCCCGGAAAGTACCGGACCAAAATCTATCCCCGAGGTGTCCGACGTGGAACAACAATTAAATCAGTTATGCTCGGGCTGTGCGTTTTGGTGTGCTTCGGAATTCGCTCTCGAAAACGCGGGGCATTAGGTGCATTTAGAGGGCCGGGGGCGGGGTAGGTGAAACTATTCGCGTCAACGCAACCTCAGTACGACAAATGCGAGCGACGCGACAATGCTGTCATCAAAGTTACCGAAGGTACTTCAGGCAAGAAGGGCCGTGAACGGGGCACGAACCTGCGCGAGGAGTTACCGTGCCGACGAGGGCACGGTTATGCAAATTAAACCAATTTTGGTACAAGATATTACATGGGTACACATAAATAATCACTTGTAATGCCAACGGGCGATTACTAAAATTCATGTTGCCATAGGCAAAGTATTAATATAATAGTCGGATGCACGAAAACTCGGTCCGATGCGTAGTCTTGATCCTACGGATCTTGCCTATTCTCCCTATAGAGTGAGTCGCAACGCTCGGCCCTTAAGGCAGACCTTACTCTAATCGATAAATCGTCTCTCTCCGTGTCTCGAGCCGAGCTCGACTGTCCCGAGTCCTAAAAATCCGTGTATGGTTAGTTTTGTGACCGGGGGGTCGATTTTGGGCGGTCCAGTAACGGTTAAAATGGGCAACACTCGTCCGGGGCGTCGTTTGGTGTACTCTGCGGAGTTGACTCTAGTGACTTTTCGACGAGCTGAATAAGTGCATATACCGGCACTGGCCATTCTTACAGTCTTATTGGCGACCGGTGTCGCAGTCCTGACAATTTTAGAGCGGGTCATTATACCTACCCTATGGTTTTAGCTAGATTGGCACTCTGGGGTGGTGTTTTAATGTCGGGGCATGGGGCAGACGCGTCCGCGTCCCCTTTGGTTGGCGTTTCTCTGGTTTGGTTTTCTTTCTTTTCCCTCTTTTCTTACTCTGTCTCTTTCGTTTCTTTCGTCTCCCTTGTCGCCTTCTCTTTGCTTTGCCGCCCTCTCTCTATCAGTTATCCTATGGCCTTATTACACTGTACACATCGAAATTGTACAGTGTCTCAACTGCACTATCGCACGCGTGCAGTTGAGTTATTATTGAAATTTTAGTAAATTTGGTCAGACCTCGATGGTCGAGTGGTTAAAACTTAGAGATCTGGAGCGGACTTAAATCCTCCGTGCAGGATCGAAACTCAACAAGGGAAAATGAAAAAGGAAAGAGAGAGAGACGGAAAGGTGAAAGCTAAATCGGGGCATACATAGTACATAGCCTAACGGGCAAACAGTGATAAAATAGAAAAATACTTAAGCTCAGCGATCAAGTCGCTCTGAAAAGAAAACGGGGTTTTGCACCCACTCGGTTTGGGGTCAAAACGATTCGCGAAAGGTCGCGATTTTTTTATTAAAATGAGAGTTTTATGGTTTCATTTTGAACATTGAGCACTCTGACGTGCCTTCGAAAGCGTTTATTGGATCCGACCTTGGTACCTAGCCAGGCCGTCGGTTCATTTTAGTGGGAAGTGATTTTCCTCGACATTACCACCGAGTGTAACCATGTACGTGGGCTAGAGTGAACCTTGGTGATTTTAGTGGTTTGGCTAGAGTGTTTTGAGAAGAACGTGATTTGTCGCTGTCAATTTATCGAGCCACTGACAAACGATGTTGTATGGGGCGGTCGGGATCTCGGGCAGTCTAGTCTACTCTAAGTGAAGCTCTTTCAATCCTTAATAATACACCAAACGTTTATCCTTACAAATCCAGAACATACCGCAAACCGACAATGCTGAGTAAAAAGTTGCTCCTTACGGAGTGCCAAGGCCTTATGCTCAAGCTGGAATCACTTAGAATTTGTTTAGTCTTTTCGATGTTCCCCAAATTTTCTTAGCTCGGTGATAAATGAAATTTTGGGGCTTTCGACAGCCCGACGGAGGCTGATCCTTCGTCCCTAACTGCAACATCAGTCCGAGCTCAAGCAGCGGCATGAGCATCGAACGGTCCACTAAGCTAGAAATTTATAAACCATAACCATAATCAGAAACAAGTAAGAAATTCCCTCTGGTTTCGTAATGAACTTTTACCGTGGTCAGCTCAGGGAAAACTCGACAGCCCTACTCAAGAGCAATAAGTCATGTAAAAGCATGGACGAGAGGCGTCCATTTTTTGATTTGTTTGCCTATGACCACGGGGAATCAGAATGACTTCAACTTTGGTGCCTACAGTTCAGTACCTTCTGTGCAATCGCTCGAGGCGCCCAAAACGGAACTCGACAGAGGAGGTTTGTCAAAGGCCATGCAAAAGTGTGACGGACTAACGCGGGTGAACAAGACGTCCTCCGACGGGCGTCCAGTCGAACTATCGAAGCTAAAATCGTACTACAACTAAGTGAACTCCGATGGTCTGTTACTTTGTGATCTGGGGAAAATAAACCCCCATGCGCCTGGTTCACTTGCTGACTTACAAGATTCGGTCCGGGACAGCAAATGCTAGTTCCCTTCCGCGAGACAAAAGATGTCTGCGCGGGTCCTCCGATCGCCGATTTCCATTCCAAACTCGATGAACAAAAAGCACAAGAAAGCATATGAACACTACGCAACTGTACTAGAAAAACTTAAGCGTCGGAGCCGGTCAGCAGAGTCGACCGAACTCCGCGCTGCCGAACTCGAACTGATTCCAAGAGACGACGCGGTGGTCGTCGCCTCAAAACTTTCGCCTATATTGAAGGATAGCGATTTTGTCGCTATCCAATTGGAGAAGCTCTTTCAACGCCCACTTTTTTGAGTTCAAACCCGGGCGCCCAATCAAAAAATTCCCAAGATTTAGATTTTGACAGCTATCGTAAACCCTGGGTCCCCTTTAGAGAGAGTCGGCTTCAATCGAAATCGCCGACATCAAATTTGAACCCTCCGATTACTCGGAGGTCGGCCATCTGTGAGTTTTCTCCAAAGTTCTCCGATTTTACCCCATCTGTAGTCCCAAATTCTTGTCAGAAACTTGTCGAAAACTCATTACTCAGATTTATTAAACCTATTACCTAACTTAGCTTGGTCGTCATCCCCCAAATGTCCCACGAAAGCTGTTAAATCACCCGTCAAATTTTCAAAATTTTAAATCTTTTCTCTCTACAAAGTACTTAGAGTAAGCTGGAATATGTCTTTTCTGTGTTCTGGTCCTCATCCATCAAATTTTCCCCCCAGCTAACTCGCCGACTTAAAGCCAAATCTCTGCTATTTAGCGAGTTAGCTGCCTCATCCATCACCTAATTAAGCTTAACAAGAGTCCATCTGGGGTTAAATCTTGTCGCCCTATCCATGGGTAAACGTGCAAACATTGCACGTTTATATGTTGGCTTACAAGATAAAGCCAAACATTCCTAGCATTCCAAGCTAATGGCTTTTCAGATATCCCGACAGGACGTCTTTGGACGTCCCGAAAGCGGGGAACCGAAGATGGGAATGAGCTGATTTCGCGGTCGTGGGTACAGCCCATTCCTATGTATCTTTTAACCTATCGGGGGTTCTGTTCAGGAACTCCCAGGACCCACGGGAGGGCCCTAAACCTACCCCCCGTCCTTCCTAGTCCTATGTGTCCAGTCCGTCCGTAAAACTTATAAATTTAAGAGAATTTTGTATGTCCTGTCCTCGGTTGTCCCGTTTTTTGTCATGTCCTTATGTACTATATATATCTATATATCTCTAAATATATACACACATACATATATGCACACAATACTCATGAACACATAAACACACTACATATGAAACACACAGGCGACCTGAGCGACAGAAAGGTCGCCCAAGTTCACACTAGAAACATGCAGAACCACAACAACAACAACAACAACAACAACATCACCACAACAGCACAGCGACAACAACAACAACAAAACACACGCACACACACATATATACACAAGCAGTCACGGCGACAGCAGCAACGACAACCGACAAAAGTCGGTTAGAGAGAGTGAAAAGGAAAAGGAAAAACGGCAAGGAAAGGGCGCGGGAAGGGAGTCGGGACAGAGGGTTCCCGCGGGAATTTCGAGGGGCTGGGGCGAAATTCGGTCCCAGGACGAAGAACGGGGCCGAATGATACCAAACACGAGGGGGGTAGACGCAGTGGCGGGTCGGAACCCAGTTTTGGGTTCCGACATGTGTTAGCATGCAGGGTTTCAGCGGGCTTTCCCGCTCTAACGGTTGGGCGGAGCGACGCCCGCCGGGCATCGTTGAACTCGCCATGGAAAGGCGATTCAGACGAGGGGTGTTTCCCTGCCTTATCGGCAGCGGGTAGGGGGGCACTAAAATCACGACTGATAAAGAGAGTGTCGGTAATGGGGGGCGCGTTATCGGCCGTCCCGGGTTAACGGGGCGACTGACGGAGACCCGCCGGGCATCTTTGGAGATGTCTCGACGCGGCGAATGCGATGAGGGGCGTTTTGCCTACTTTTGGGTTGGGGTTAAATTTTCGGTTGGTCTGTACCCACTTGCAGTCGGTATGCCAAATTTGGGGGGCACTTTATAGGTCATAACGTGCGAGCGCGAAGTCGGACAAAGACCCGCCGGATATCGTTGCACTCGCCAGGAGCAGGCGAATAGAATGAGGGGTCGCATGTGCACATTTAGGGTCGGGGGTCAAATACGGAGTTGGTAGAGAGTAGGCGGAATTTTATGTTGAATTTCCGTGGTACGGTATAAAACAGGGAAATGAGTGATCTAGCGGCGGAATGACTGGTCGGACCGAGACCCGCGTGGCCTCGCCAGATACCTAGATGGGTAGACTACTTGGAAACACGCATACGTTCACTCACTGGTCCGATGGTAACCAGAAAAACCAGTTGTTAGCATGGTGGTCAGGCAATTTTGGGCGTCAAACGATGCCATAAAAAGGTTTTGATACGGTGGGGCGGAAAAATAGACACACCGAGTCACGAAGGTCACGCAATACACATATATATGCATAATTATATTTCCATATAGGCCTAGGTTATTCCCACTCGGAACCATGGTCTCCAGCCAAACCTAGCGTAAGTATCGGCTGTTAATTGAATGTTTACCCGTTTGTCCCTAGAATATCTCAGGAAACCCTACAGCGATCTGCGATGTTGCGAGCTCGTTCGAGAGCCCGAAAAATTCTCTACCGAAACGTACTCAGGACATTTTCGGTAAATCTGAACCGTTGGACGGTTACGGACCAATAAACAGGCCCAAGGTCCGTTATTTCCGAATAATCGGAAACTACCGTAACCCATTTGTTTCAGCTTACTTTTGTGACCATTAGGCTATAGTTCGCTTGAACCAGGTGAAGTTGCTAGTCCTGATTTCGATTACTTTCCGATCCCTTAAATTATCAAAGGCCTCCTATTCCCGGACGGTCCAAATTTTGAATTTCCAATAGGGAAATAGGAGAAGTAATCGAGTTCCGTTCAAATCCCCTATCTTAGCGCCAGTTGGGGACCTTTTTCCATCCTTTCTAGATTTGTACCTTCACCCTACTCGAACGTCCTACTTGTCTGGTTGAACTCGTCCAGCATGACACCCGATGATAAAATATTAACATGCAATAGCAAAAATCATAACAGCGGCAAAACATGTAAATCACAAGCAAAGCAAACCAATGGCAAGAACAAAGCAATTAGCGATAACCGTGGCACCCTGCACACATGAAAACTTTACTCCTGTAAACCTGCTCTGGTTCGATTTAAGGCCTGTTTAAGCAAGTTCAGCGTCGAAATCTTGTGGAAGACACGTAACGGGCCGGAACGGGCCTGTTACAATAATAACCCACGTATGCACCTAAAGTGGACACACTTAAAAGAAATGTGCGAAAATATGCATCGATTATGTGCTACAATATATGAAACATTGCTTCACACCGGACTCGCACCAATGACGTGTAGATACCACCAACCACTAAAGTACACTGCTCTACAAATAAAGTGAAGGCATGCTATAAAGCAGGGGAATAGCTATAAATTAGCTGATCAGTAAAAATATTTAGCTACTCGTGCATTACTGCTGATCATGAAATACTTAGATTTCGTGAATCAAACAGTAAAGGAAATAGACGAATATACAATTAGCTAAACGGCTACACATGTAGTATAATTATATAATTTGTTATAACTAGCACAAAACGTCCTCCAGCCAGCAGCAGCCACCGTTTTGTGCTTGTGCGCTACCAGATCATACTTTCCGCTTTCGTTTAACCAGGATGTTTCTTTTTAACGTACATCAATTATATAATAGTGAATGTCAGTAGCGTAATGTCTCGTTCACGTACTCGTCTCGCAGAGCAATTTTTTTCATATTTTAAAGTAGTTTTTACAACCAGTTCTTCCGTTTTTTAATTCGAAAATTTGGCTTCATGTTTGTGCATGAAAACAAGCTCTGGTTTGTACTTGTATAGATCGGTTTCTATCTTGTAGGACCAATGTATCTGAATTCATCTAACAGCACTCATGTGTTCAAATATTACTACGCAGTTTATCAAGTATCAGACATTTTTCATTATTCAGTCAGCCAAATTAAGACGAGTATCAGACATTTTGTGATACTTATACGTAGACACTTATAACATGTTTTGGTTATAATTCCTGAAAGTGCGAGCGTTGAAAGTATATTATGGCAGTCTCAGCAGTAGTTTGATATCTAGGCGTTTCTTATGAGACACCCGACAAATTTTTTTCCAGTATTTTCTAGTAGTTATTTCATATGATGTACCCAATCTTAAAAAATATTTTACTTTTAAAAAATTTAAAATTTTTAATTCTTTATATTGATGCTCTTTGAGGTAATTAACAATGCGCCGTAATGATTTCAGCCAAAATAACAAATTTTAAACATATTTTAGTTGTAAATTTGTTCAAATTAAATCCTGTTTCATGTCACTGCATTCACCTAGAGAGATATTGCGGAAATTGGTGTGATCAAATGATAGGTTCTAAAGTACTCAGAGAAAATGGAATTGACCCATTACAAATGTTTTAAAATCAAATGGAAAGATTAAAGTAATAGCAAACTAAAAGGAAATAACAATATATACTTGGAAAATACCTATTTATTTTAAAACGTTTAAATCATACAGCTGTTAGTCATTCATATTTTCAAAAATACATGTCCTTGAAAATTTACACTTGAAAAATAATTTTTCATTTTGGATTACTAATTTCCAACTTTATGCTCTCACTGAGACTTTAGGCTATCAAAATAAGACAAAAGAATCTCGAAGTTTCTCTGATTATGTCCTTAGTGTAATGTCTCAAATTAACTTTGACTGTGCTAGCTCCCATAATATATGTCTATTGGATTTACATTAGCGCGTTATAGATAAAGCATCAAATAATGTGTATCATTGTTTTACATTACTAAATAGTTTACAGACAGATTTCTCTGCTTGAAAGTACTTATATGCAAAGAATTTGTTTTAAACCGAATTTGTCCTAAGAGAATGGTGTCACATCAAAATATTTATAACAACTCTTGTGGTGGCACTTTTTAGGAACAATTTCTTTTGTGAAAAATGCTTGAGAAACGAATTAGCTGTGTTAATTACCCGGCGCCCTACCAATTGACTATCGTAATAGCCGCTTTGATAACAGCTCTGCGCGATCTCGATGAATTGTAGATGACATGAACTATCATGGTTCCACATATTCTTCTGCTTTGTAGCACTCCCCGACGCGCTTCATAAGCGTTTTGTATTTCCGACGGTCTATTTACAGTTTACGTTATAAAACGCCCGCCATATAAATGATTTTTCTACGTGTGGTCATGACCATACCATAATGCTTGGTATTCGAAAGAATATGCAATTCAGCAGAAGTAATGGTGTCGCTGGCACCATGTATGTTACACTGTGGTGTCTTCGACACATTATGTTAAATAGTTATTTAAAAAAGGCTGGAAAACTAGCTAAGTGAAATTTCAAATGATTTACGCTAATTGATTGAAATCCATAAACCATTCCATTTAAAACTTTGCATAGGAACTGCATGAACAAATGTTTCACTGTATATACTCCCTACAACGGGAAAATCATCAATACATCTTCGCAAAAGACATCCATCACTGCTAGCTAGAAGTCTATGGTGTTCATGACACCATGCCGAAATGCTGGTGGTGTCCGAAGCACCATAGAGAATCGTTTAGAATACAGTGTTGGTGTTCTGTACACTATATTGTTAACGGTGTTGGAAAGGCTGTACGTGGACAAAACTTCCATATGGCGGGCAACTTATAACGTAAACGCTACATAAATATAACACCTCAAATATCATATTTATATTGTTTGACTATTTTTTGTAACTCTATGATGTATATATATATAATTATCTGAAATTATAGCACAAAGCAAAGTACTTCCTTGGCATTAATATTTCACGTATAAAATGCTTATATTGATTCGAAAAAGACTATTAGTTTATAAACTACGTAAACTTGATAGCAAACGTTTCCACCACATCAAAGCAGAGCCGGCTACCGAAACTTTAGGTCTCACATGCGCTCTGACGAATGCCAGACGTTTGCTACATGTAATTTTCACCGGATATACAGACTACAGTGCACGGATTTGTAAAATATTTGTGACTGAGTTAATCCGCGTATTGCAAGTAATTGAATGATGCACAGTGTAACCATAGGTTAAACCAATGTCATAGCCTAACTGTTGCAACAAAGCTTAAACCGAAATAAATCAGGACTGTTGATGTGCCAGGGGGCGAGATCTGAAGCAGGGGAAGGCAAGTGCTTAACAAGTGGGTTCAAAAAACTAAACAGTGAAGTATGTGCTAATATTTAAGTCCAAGGGAGAGCCGAAATAAAAACGAAATATGGTAAATATAACTTTGGAACCAAATTGCATATATGAATATTGAAACAAAATAATCAGTAAAAGACTGATGTGACGAGCGTGCCTACGTAGGTACAAAGAATTTTTACCGATTCGCCGGTATTTTTCATTGGGTAAACTTCTAGATATTGGAACTTTTAGATATTCCTGAACTTCTAATTATTGGAAACTCGCGAAGTTTACAGGGGGTGTCATAATTTTAGTAGGAGAGATGAAGAACACATGTCTGCGCTGAAGAACCTGATGTATAAATTCTATGCGGCGTCAACATAGATTCAAGAATATTTAGAAGTTCTGACACCTCATATTCAAGCTAAAGTTGATGTGGTGTATATGCATAGATTGTAACAAAAATACGAAACATAAATGTTCATAATTGAACACAATCTTTCGGGCCGCCATCGAACCAGTGACCTATGGGTATCAGCAAACACTACACCAGCTCTACAGCTGATCTGCCGAAGGTTTGCTTATCACCCATTCAAATACCTAAACGTAAGCATTATTTCCCTACCGATCGATATCACAGCATTCACCACTGACTGGTCATAAACGTAGATTTCGTGAAATACGCAATAATACCATGAATATTTTCTTGTTGAAAAATTCAACCCGTGCTACCTAACTATTCACATATTTTCAACAGGAAAATGTTTTATCAAGTTTAAAACACCGTATTGTTTTGCCTTAAATCAAAAATGCAGCCGTGCTGATACTTTTGTGTTAACAACAGCACTTATAGACACGACACGAATGCTGAGTAAGGGAAAGGTGTAGCATTTCCCACCGGTGTAATGTGCGCTGGCCAATGGTACATGCTATGGCTGTTTTTGGTCTTACGCTCGCATTTGCTGAGGGTGAAAATATATTATCCACGAGTGAGCATAAGGTGACCTCACACGCCGTACTGTTTTGTAATTTTGCATAAAAATTGTTACGGAACGCTTTTTGGTCAATTGAAATTCGACGCAAAAGTGTTCGAAAACACAGTGCTCGCGATTGAAAGTAATTATTTTGTATTCGTGAAAATTCGTAAAATCACCCGAATTTTTAGGACTACAATTTGCTAAATTTGAATTAAGCCGGTTTTGTTCGCGAACACTAATATCTTAACTCTAGGATCGATTTACTTGTGACATTCACTTCTGCATAAAATTTGTTGGCGAGTACTGGGTAATCCAAATTTCAATAAATAGTCATCAAGTAACCGAATGTTTGCAGATTGAAAACTCCGAAATTGTGTTCTAACACAAGGTATTTCTGGACCTTGGATTTGACTTTGCCAATTTTCAATAAGAGAGAAATCAAATAAAATTCAGCGCTTTTTTCGTAACAAATGTTTGCAATTCCATAGTGGTAAGTACTAAATAAGATGGTTGGTGAGGTCACCTTGAGTGTACTCACGCAGTAAGCCATGGTTTACTGGGGCTGGTATACCGGAGTGTGGGAGCAAGATCCGGTCGGTTGAATAGTATCAACTTCCGTCAACAATGTTGATCCAATATAACCCCACATCCCCATACCGCACAAAACTGAGGTTCTATTTTATATTGACCCATCGGTAATGATTGGGGTATGGTAAAACACGACCGAGACTCCTAACCCGGCTAACGTTAGAGTGCTGTGATATGTCATACTCCTATCGTATGCAGTCTAGTTCAACCACAATACTAATATTTAGTTCGATGTTTTTATGTGGTAAATTTGGTTGAAGCAGCATCGTAAATGCACGTGAATGTGCGTGTAGTAAAAGCAAGTATATATGTGCCCGGCTATAATAAAAGAATCAGAATGATTTATAGCTTTCATACGCTCGCGAACTATCTAAGAAAAAAGTTACTGCTTGAGAAGCGTCAACATGACTTTTTTCAGTAAACAAACGGGCACAGAATAGTCGCAAAAACAAGCCTTATAACTTAAAAAGCAATAGAAACAATTATGGTAAAAATATAAAATTCGTGGCTTTTAAGCGACACATTGTAACGTTATTTATTTTCAAAACTACTCAAACTTTTACGAATCTACCTACTGGTGTACGTACATGTTATATATCACATGGTCGTATAAAGTACTGCTCATCTAATCTTCAGCTATACTGCGGTACTCGTGTCAAGTTTTCCTTCAACTGCTATAGGATTGAAAGCTTGACATGATCTCAACGGAGCCGTACGGAAAGCGGCAAATGGCTTCAAAATAGCACAACTGGTCACCTGAACGCTATGCAGCCCCCCAACTGTACAGCTTTGTGCGTTGATGTTATGCAACGTTCACGTTATAAAACGCCCACCATGTGCAAAATTTGTTTCTGTGTGATTGCGACCATACCATGGTGCACGGTAGTTGGAAGGACACACTATGGTGCAATAATAACGGTGTCACGGACACCGTGTACAATATACTATGGTGTCCTGAACACCCTATTGTTTGAATAGTTTTTTGAATTACTGAATTATTTTTTGAAAAAAGGCGGGAAAATAGGTAACTGGAATTTCAAATTATATAATGTTGTTGAGTGTATCCCATATACCACATGGTTTGTAGCGATTCATGAAAGTCTCTGAAAAAACTTGCGCTGTATAGTCTCCTTACAACTGAAAAGTATCGTTGTCAAGGACTTTTATCATCACTAGCTAGAATTTCACGGTGTCCTTCGCACCACATAGAAATGCTGATGGTGTCTGAAACACTGTATATATTTGCTTAAAGTATAATGATGGTGTTCTCTATACCACGTCGCTAACGGTGTTACACAGGCTGTCCGTGGACAAAGCATCCACATGGCGGACAATTTATAATGTAACCGCTGCATTAAGCTTGTATGAATAGCGTTAAGCTGTTTGATTTACAGTATTTTTCGTCGCACTCGCAAAATCACAAAACTGTGTCTAAGTCACAGCATTCAAACTCAACAGCAACAGTGGATCTAATCGCATCATTGTTTTATGAGTAAAGCTAATAAAACATCTAGGCAGTTATCTAAAATGAATCTGTCTGGCTGAGGAAAGCGAAAAAGGCGAATAGATATCAAAGAAATGCAGTAGCAAATTTCCAGACTTTTAAAGCGTCAAATTACTGCAATTAATGAGCCAAAAGCCAATATAACAGCTATTTAGACGAGACATTGATGCTTTGTTCAACATTAACTTCGTAATTTTAGCAATGTTTAATCATAAAATGTCTCCGATGTAAGTTTTAAATTTGTTAAGTAAAGTTCAGTTGTATAAGGGACAGTTTATGTTTTAGTTCTTTGGTAATAAAACATTCAGTCACACTTAATACAAACTGGTATTTGCAATAATGTGCATAGTTCTGCTTAATTTTTATGGACAACTGTTGGTTGAGGCATACATGGCTGCGCTTTACAAATCGGATGAACTGGCGTTTTGGGGTTCTTAAAATCAAATGTTTTGGCAAAACCATTTGCCATTTCATTTTTGCCATGTTAGCACCGAGCAGAAAAAGCAAAGCGCACGCCGGAACAATTTCGAATAAATTAAATTTCGTGAACTTTTGCTTTGCGGGATGACACGTTTCCTGTTTTAAAATATCTCTGCATTCAGACTTTATAGACACGACTCTGAATGTTGTGACTAAAAATACACCTTGTGTGGGCTGTTCAATTTAAGAAACATGTGAATTGTGTATGGAATCTCAAAATCTCTGAGATGTAGGTGGAATAATGTTCTCATTTATTGTAGTAGCAAAAGCTAGGTGCTTAAGTGAAACATACATTTAGATATGTTTTGAAATATGGTATATATGTATGTATGGAATGTTTGGAATATTGGCAGGTTAGTTTTCCCTGAAAATCTTAATCAGAATACCAACTCTTCCGTTTATCTGATATCTCGCCTTATTGCTTCATACTATAAAGAAATATATATTTTTTATGGGCCGCTGACAGGAATTACGGACCTAATAAGAAATCAGAGAAGTGTCTCTGTTGTGAATAACTAATATTTTGTTATATATACACATTCAATATTTTGGAAAGCTGGTGTTCCTAATTTATGCCATAATTCCAGATTTTGCAATAAACTAGATGATTCTCTAAGATTGTTGAGTCTACAACTTAACTTTTGTTTTATATAATTATTATATTTATTAAATGTACTGAAGGTCTCAAATTTAATATCAGACCGGAATGAAATAGGTAGTATAGATATGTCGCCAAGCTCACACTATGCAATTATATATAGAAAAATCGAAGTAACCAATGCATTTTGACTGTTGATAGCAGAACTATGAATATAAATAAGGGGTTCTTCCTCATTAATCCTTCTGATGAGGAGATACAAGGATGATGGAGTTCATTATTATAGTACGGAATTGCACAAGGACTATAAAAACATTGTTAAAGTGGAATAGGTACTACTACGAAGTCATACATGACAAATGCAATTTGTTCTTTAAGTAGATCGATTGATCATGGTTAACGCTTTAACTCCTTCCTAAAGTTGTTCAATGATTGAAAGTTTTGTACTAACTAAATTCGCCGAATATTGCAGGATTGCACGCGTATTGTTGGCTCGCAGGAGCCGTAAGAATTCGAACAATATCTCCTTTAGCTAGGTAAAAGATTCGTAAACCCGAATTTCAACGAGCGTTCGGCGATCGATACCCCGGGGTGACAAATAATTGTTCATCGATATGTAGAGGCAAAGTAGTTTGGTCTCCAAGTAGATCGATTAATCATGATTAACGCTTTAACTCCTTCCTAAAGTTGTTCGATGATTGAAAGAGTTGTACTAACTAAATTCGCCGAATATTGCAGGATTGCGCGCGTATTGTTGGCTCGCAGGAGCCTTAAGAATTCGAACAATATCTCCTTTAGCTAGGTAAAAGATTCGTAAACCCGAATTTCACCCGAGCGTTCGGCGATCGATACCCCGGGGTGACAAATAATTGTTCATCGATATGTAGAGGCAAAGCAATTTGGTCTCCAAGTAGATCGATTGATCATGATTAACCCTTTAACTCCTTCCTAAAGTTGCTCGATCATTGAAAGTGTTGTACTAACTAAATTAGCTGAATATTGCAGGATTGCACGCGTGTTGTTGTTGGCTCTCAGGAGCCTTAAGAATCTGAACAATATCTTCTTTAGATAGGAAAGTGGTTCGTAAACCGGACTTTCACCTGAGCGTTCGGGGGGGGGGTTCAATACCCCGGGGCGACCAATAATTATTCATCGATACTCGATATGTAAACTAATTCAAAACGCATAGGGTCAAAGTTTGAAGCAATATATTACTCAGTTGAGGGCGATACTGGAATAAACACTGACACTATGTGTAGCAATGTAAGTGCACATATACTGCGAGAATAATGGTCAGATCGGTTAACCTATTACGAAGTAGGTATAATATTCGCGAAATTTTAGTGATTTTAATCCAAGATTAACCCGTAAAGCCTATACAGTAGGTAATATTCAGTTGTTGAGTGATTGATGTATGCTGTATAAAATTTTCTGCAATATTTAAATTTGAGTCAAATGTGCACTATGTTAAAGATGAAAAAACCAAAGATTGCATTGATTTTGGCTTAAATATCAGTTTTTTGATCAGCCTAAAATACCAGTTGAAAATTTTTTGGGAGGGTGGGGCAGGTCATCAACTATTTCCGCACCCACATGAAGGCCTCACTCAGAGGACCTCTTTCTCCTTTGAGACAACGCCCCCAGTGTACCCCTGAGACCTTGGAATGTCAGGGTGCATGATTAAATCTTTTAACACTAGATTTACCCGATCGTAAAGTGAATTAAATTTTCAGCTTCTCCGGAAAATTTTCTATCACGTGGCGTAAAATTGTCAGTAACCCTATAACTGCACTATCAGGACCGCCTAGATGTTCTCAGTTGCAAAGCATAAAAAAATTGAATTTTTTGATCCACCGCCAATATTGCGACCTAATCATTGACCTTCTATTTTGCCACTAAAGTAAAATACATACTGCTAGCTGCAATTCAGTGTCTTTATCTAGCCTTGCTAAAGCAAATTCGAATGGAGGCAAGCGAAAAGGAATCTTCTCTACAACCCCCTCCCGCTGCAAATTGACAAATCTTGACAATAAATATAGCGAAAATTTTGGTGCCATTCAGCAATGGTATGTCGGCCAAATATACGACAAAATATTTGTGTATTTTTGGATTTCCACTTTTATGCCTACAATTTAAAAAAATATGTTTTTCGATAAATCTATAGTCCATAGGTGTGATAGGCCCGTCGGCTTTAGAGAGGTGGCGATAGATGGTCGGCGGGGATGTCTTTGGAGGGCGTAGCGGAAAATTTTTGGGAAACTGAATTTTTTCTTAATTTTGCAAAATTTTCCAGGATTTTTGTAGTTTGCGAAAAATTATTTCTGATTCCGCATTTTTGGTAACTTTTTGGGTGCACTAAGCCTTGGGGGATAATCATCTCTACAAACACCCACGCTGTAATATAATCATACATCATATTCGAAACTGCAGTTACATGCTGAGTCGAATGGTGGTAAAAATAGCCCAGTCAGTTCATAGGTAAACGATTAATGACTTAGGCATATTATCGAAAATCTTGGATACTGAGCGTTCGTTCATATAGCATTTGAGCTCGAGATATTAGATAATAAAAGATGTATATATAGATGGCGGAACCGCTCTTAAATAATTTAAAGGTTTGCTTAGGCCGCATACAACCACACTGACCTAATTCAATTTCTGGCGCTGAGTCAATCTCATCAAACCTTGCACTATATAAAACGCAATAAATGAAAGCCAGTTAAAAAAGCCTATATCGCTAGCTTATTGAGCTAATAAGGGAAGAGAGTTACTCCCCTATAACATTTCCACGGCATTAACGATTCTGAACGTCGAAAATTTTAACGATAATGAGTAAAACTGGAGACAGCAAAATTTTAGGCTACTCCGCGGCTTACCACCATCTTTCGCCGAAACCGTGTGTGTCACTAATCGGACGGATGATTTTATACCTACGCCATTGATACACGATTGCGTTATCGCTTACAGCGAAACATTCTAATAAGAATTGTTTTTATTCTTAGTTCATTAATATTCTGCTTACAGTTCAGTTGTTTTAAATTATGCCCCTTATAATGTGCTGAATTGCATGCTTTACAAGTCGATTTGGTTATAAAATTGTTATGGTTAATTAAGATAAGTAGCACTTTTGTTTCAAAATCCACACAGGATTATATACTCGACCACTAAGAACATTTTAGACTCTCGATATTGAATATATAATTCACGGTGCCTTTCTGCTCCACAGCAAATAGATCACTGACTTGCCTTTAATACAAGCAAACACAAATATAAAAAGCCCGAAATAATAATCACTCTCAATATACAAAATATTCATATGAAATTGATATCAAAACGCTATATGTGTATGTGTACAAATCCAAATGGCAAAACATTAAGACTGTTTGCAACAATCGCACACGTTACACGTCTTTACTCATAATGTCACCATGTGGTTCATTCTTAAACCGTAAATGAATTTAGACAATCACAGGAATGCTAAAGTAGGGCATTTATCATGCGGTGACGTAAATTCCTACAAATAGAGGAAGTATGTGTACTGTACTCCAAGCACACTCATAAACAATATAATGAAATCCATCATTAAATAACTATTATAATCATCATTAAATAACTACTATAATGTCACCATGTGGTTCATTCTTAAACCGTAAATGAATTTAGACAATCACAGGAATGCTAAAGTAGGGCATTTAGCATGCAGTGACGTAAATTCCTACAAATAGAGGAAGTATATGTACTGCACTCCAAGCACACTCATAAACAATATAATGAAATCCATCATTAAATAACTATTATAATCCTGCTATTATATAGATAAGTACAAATGTACAACAAAACGTTTCGCTTTAAGCTTTTGGCCACGAATGTACAAGTCTTAGCCATTAATCCATGATTTGATTCAATTTTGACATCAGGTCGTCAATGGAGTTCGCAAAATTATATATTCGTATAATATAGGTATATGCATTTTTATGTTCCCTATCCAAGCCGTTTTTTCAGATATATGTAAATGTCAGCTTTTCAACTCCGGCCTGCCAAACTCATAGAGAATCCAGTTCAGTGGAATTCTTTCCGTGAACACACACAAATATAGAATTAAACAAACCATATTTTCTAAATAAGTTAGAACCTGTTTCACGTTTAGTGCCTATCATAACAGCCGTAGTGGCAGAAACAAGGCAACCTGCAGGTACCGACCAATTCGTACATGTCTTTAAAAATGCTCCCTTAGTAACTCAACCTCTTAAGTTCAGTAAAAAATAGCTGTACTTTACCTCAAAATTTTTGTCTATACGGCAGAAACAGATTTGGCAGTTCCGAGAAAATTTACCCGCTGATTGTAATGATTTAATATGGACACAACAGGCCTTAAGCCGAATGCATAGTTCCGCTAAAGCGTCGTCAACTGTCAGACTACTCGTCAACCTGTACAACCATACATTCAGCCAATTACGTCAGGAATGCTTACGAAACTTGCTGAATAATGTTGTGTCAAGCGCGTAACAGTTTAAGATGAAAAAACAAGTCGTAAAACTTAACCTGACCCTACAACTTATGAGACATTAAGAATGGGAAACTGAAAACCCACGGTTTGACGTTAAATGCGTTATGAGAATTTTTAGTGTATTTTACAGTACAAAATATTTGCCACCAAGAGCAACAATTTATTGATATCATGTATACATAATAATATATGCCATCAATACGCAAGAACTAGTCACCACGCCCTCGCTTTTTGTCACTGAGTATTTTTCGCATTATGCACAAAATGCTTTTTTAAGAAATACATAAATTTCAGCTTCTTAAATCATTGTGACAATAATGCGCGAGTAAACTTAGCGTGCGGCCATCGATCATCGTATTTTGTAATAACCCATAGCGAATAGCAAACCTTTGTTACGAAACAAAGTGGAAATTTCATCGGTATTACGAAACTGAAAGTTGGCAAAATCAGAAATAAGTATAAAAAATTACACCTGGTGTTCGAACATAATTTTGACGAATTTGAATTTACAATAAAAACGGTTATCTAATGCCGGTCAGCTTTTATCTGCATTGGTCTCTGTTCGCGATCAAATTTAACGTCAGAGTGACGTCACAAATTAACCGGTCCTGTGGTTTAGTTTACAGTGTTCGCGAACAAAGTCAACCTTATTCTAATCCGATAGATTTTTGTTCACAAAAAATTTGATAATCTTAGTTGAATTTTCGCGAACACAAATTTCATGGAGCCGTATTCCAGAAATGTGTGTTCACGAACAGTTTTGCGCCGAATTACGGTTCACCAAAAACGTTCGGCAACAGATTTTTAACCGAAATTGGAAAATTGGATTGTTGATGGGCGTGGTTTATGTTTAGTGTCGCATAATTGAAATTTATTGCATAGTTCTCGTTATCAGTCGTCGTAGCCTTGTGGAATCCAGAACGCCTGAAAAAATAAAAAATCAAATAAAACTATAATATAAATAGTAAACTTTTTTGAATACTGATCCTAGCGAGTAAAATGAGCGAAGCAACGGTTTTTACAAGCAGTACAGTGGTGAAATTCGGCAATGTCGGTTATTGAGTTGTTTAAGGTGACACACATAGGTACTTATCTTTGGCTGGGCAGAGATTCCCATAGGTTCGCAACATAACTCATAAAGTTTGAACTCTCTATTTGTGTCTTTTATTGGGTAATAAGCACGATTCCAAAATACCATAGTACTGCATAATGCTTGCTTTGCTACATGACTCTTTTAGGCTGCAGGATGTGGATAAAAAGGTTTTAAACGAACATTGAGATCCACAATAATTAGCGACAACCATCACATCCCCACAACCTCTTCAGTTAATACGCTCATTTAGTGCAGCAACACAGCCTCCATGTGTCGGCACATGGTATGCAGCAATTTATTATCATTGTATACTCTGCATGGATAGGTCAAAATGTGCACAATATATGAAAATTGCACAATCTATCCGCAACCACTTAAGCTAAGGGTTAGTTGTTCCTTTGTAGAGCGATTCATCTTCTATGTAGCTGCACCGTACTGTTACTGTAATTATTTATGCCGCAAGGTTGAGTCAAAATAAATTTTTGAATAGACGCAAAACATTCACCCAACGATAGCCATCGTCGCCAGAGCCGCTCGAGCAACACATGTGTGATATTAAGTTCTCACGTAGAGCGAATCAGACTCTGCGTAGCTGTTTATCTTCTATTGTTGTTGTTTATCTTCTGTTTATTTCGTATATGGCAGGGCTATATCTCATAATGGCTCCTAAATGAGAGCGTGTGGCGAAAATAGCGAAATCTGCAATATCTCCACAATCTCTTGAGAAGATTTTATTAAGAAGACACTTTATTTTGAAGAGCAACAACTGTTGTGCACTGTTATTGTGCTTACAAAGGTTGCGCCAAAATTAGTTTATAAGTGGCCTTGTGAGACCCTACATACATATGCAATGTCAGTATAAATTACACGTTTTAGCAGTAGTACAGTAGCTTTATCTTTGTACGCTACGGAAGAGGGTCAGTGTTCGTCCAGATTGAGGAACGCTGCAGCTTCGCAACGTTTTGGCATTCGACCGTTAGATCAGCCAGATTTCTAGCGCACTGCAACAAATAATGTTAGACGCCTTGTGGTAAAATACCACAATCAGGACATTGCCTAAGGGTAGCTAGGTCGATTCGGCCGTGATAATTCTTCAGAGAAGCTTGCAGTAACTAGATATCAGTTGCGGCATGGTTGTTCTGGCCTTCCACAATGTTTCTTCTTTTTTAACCATTTCTGGCTCCAACCGCTGCAGTAGTTTATTGGCAGTATACTGCTCCAGACAGTTCTTCACTGCTTCTGTGTAGATGTAGTTGACACCTTTTTGCATGCATATTACACGTATTTCACAGGCATAGTTCACTACCATGAAAAAAGACAGCTAGTTGAGATATACTGCCGTTCAGATTTCGGACCCCGGTGTTTATGTTATACACAATGAAAGGTTAAAAAGTATTCAACCGTACTCTCTCGACAAGGTAACAAAAAGACGCGTCGCGTGACACAATGACGCATTAAACCTAAATAATTACTGAAATACTATGGCAGTTACACACTCATGATCAAATATAAATACAGGGCTTGCCTAAGTCGGACAACAGAGTGTAGTTGACATATTACGGCTGATCCAAACACGGTGTCGGTATTTGAAGCGATCGATGCAGTCCAGTTGTCCCAAATTTCGTTGATGTTTTAGAATATAAGGCGGTAAGAGCCTAGACTCCCTGACGATAAATACAAAACCGGTGAATTTGGGAAAAATTTAGCAAAAGGTTGAAGTGGATTTGCACTTTTACCCACGTCTTTCGACTTCCTGGGCGCTGACTCAATTTTCCGGTATTTGCCAGACTAGGACCAAATTCCAGAATTTTCATGCACACTTCGCTAATTTCCCCGAATTTTCCAAGTCTACAGGATACGAATTATCACAAAATTATACACAGGACCGGGGTCCCTAGTCCAGAACTGGGGAAGCGACAGTATCATCGGTGCTTGCCCTAACTTATTTGTAGTTCCCAAATCCGAATTGGGGTGGTACATAAATATATAGTCCCGACCAAAAATAAGGCAGTCGAAATCCAAATCAATCAAAATTTCGCTTAATCACAATCTGGTAGAAATTTTACTAATGTGAAATTTATCTAATTGTTCCAAAATCGACACTGATCGAAATTTCAATTATGTTGCACATATTTCTGGTCCTGGTCTGGTACTGTATGTAATGACAAAAGGCTGCGATTATAGATGTCTATTTAGGCAAAATTTAAACTATTAATAGACCAACAAGGAAAAAATTTAGTTGCGTAGGAAAGCACATAGAGCATAAATTGCGGATAACCAAAATTTACCTGGGGCATGACTTTGAGGGAATCGAAATACCTGCAACCGAAGCCAGCATAATAATTTTACTATATTTCAGAAAAAATTCTTTGGTGTTTGCATTCATTTACATCGGAAACACGAATTTGCATTATTTTAGTCATAGGTATTTCGATCCATTTTACTCACCTACATTTATTAGAATGCTGTATCACATCACATTGAGCCCCGTATTAAAATTATTATAAAACCGATGCAATGCTAAGGATAAGAGAGACAGCAGAATGTACGTACCATGTGCGAGCAAGCCGAGGCTAACATCATATATTTTGGGCTGAATCGGACACATTGCACCGGATTCGTGTGGTCACCGGCGAGGATTTTTACCGAACGGCCACTCTCGACGTCCCATACATGAATTTTTCCGTCCGCGGATCCTAATTGTAAACAGTCGCATTATGGTTATGAATTTCCTTAAGAGTGTAAAGTCGGCTCAGTAAGCATCAAATAGCTAATTCGATACGACTGGAAATACTCTGAGATAACAGTTCGCCCCATGTCCGTCACCTGGTGTCGGTTGGACCGGACAGCGTACGTAAAACAAACGTTTCTGTTACTGTGGTTATGCTTAGAAATTCAGCTATACGCTTTTGCATTAATAGGTATCCAAAAATTACACAAACAAACTGTTTACATCATAAGTTACTAAATATTAATTTACACAATATACGAACTTTGGTTCTTTTCCATTATTCCCCAGCACGAATTTAGTCAATCTTGAAGATACATAGCTGATTCAGCTAGATGAGGAGGTTCAGAAAATACTCATTTTACCCATATCCCTGAAATTTTTTTCGATTGTTGAGGTCCCAATAGTCCCTCTTGTGAACCCAAAAATTTTTTTCTTCGGAGTATGGTCATGTTTGGAACAATTCGACTCGTCTTCATGAGAGAAATCTAGTGGTGCGTAGTATATTGAAATCTAGACCAACGTTAGAAAGTTATGAGGGCCCAAGTATCCCTGAAAGCGGTACATTATAACGTTAGAAAAGGAACAGCTTAGAGCGGGGGTTTCGGGCGGTAGCCACCCGACTTAGGCTTAGTGTATATATGTCTCCTTAGCTTAGACTAAGGCTTAGCCTTAGTATATCGAGAACGGCATGGCCTGCATTATATTTTCGCCCCTCACGGTTACTTGGGCCCTCATAACTTTCTAATGGTGGAGTAGATTTCAATACGTATGCTAGCACCAATAGATTTCTCGCATCAAGCAGAGTCGTATGGTACCAAACATGACCATATTCCGAAGAAAAATTTTTTGGGTTCCCAATAAGTTTTTTCAGGGATACGGGTAAACTGAGTATTTTCTGAACCGCCTCATCGAGCTGAATCGATTGGTACCGAAATCAGCTATGTATCTTCAAAATTGACTAAATTCGGGCTGGAAAAAAACCCGAACTTTAAATATCAACTAAAATATTACTAGTTACTGTACAAACGCTTGATATTTAGACAAACTACAGCTACAATCAGAATTAAGTGCTCACAAATTGAACGAAGTTGCGCTCGGTTTTGATCATTTTCTTTAAATGAAAATCCATCGTTTGCGATTAATTTAACGAATTTCGGTTGCTTTAAAATAAATAAACTTAATAAAGAATGTCCGTCTTTATTTAATTTAACGAATTTCGTTTAAACGAATCTCGATCGATAGCAATGTCGTTAGATTTCATATGCGGTCGATTTAATATGCGTTTAATTTTGATTGTAACTGTAGAAGTATCTTTGAGGTTTTTAGATTAGACAAACAATTTCAAAGTCGGGATATTGCTCCCAGAAATTATTTTATATTACCAACATAACAGGGTACTGCTCATGTGAAAAACCAATGAATAAATTTTCGAAATTTGGGTCAAGGTACCATGAGAATGCCATACTTCAAACTCCGTGAAACGGAGCCTTAATCGAAAAGAAAAAATCGACATCGGCATTTATCATTTTACTGAAATAAAACCAAGCAGAGAAAAAAATTCGAAAGTTAAGATAAAAACTAGTAACTCTATCGAGATTGCAGAAAAGCATAGGTACACATACGCCTTTCGCATGCATAGCCAATCAGCTCTCGATAGCACACGTCGATAAGCTATATGTGGATATCACACAATACCGCACATGGTAAAAAAAACTAACACCGGCAATAAGTTTCCCATGCGCAAACTGCCCCCAGTGCAAGCTATCAGCCTCCCAGGACGTAACAATAAAATTGGGAATATTGGGTCGATGTACCATATGGGGGCCATACCCCCGTACTCATGGGTAACAGAACAAAATCTACACCGGTAATTAGTTTGCCATGCCCGAAACCACCCAAATAAAACTTTTCAGCCATCCAGGACGTTAGAACAAATTTTCGAATTTTGGGTCGAAGAACCATGAGGATGCCATACCTCAAACTCCGTGAACCGGAGCCTTCATCGAAAAGCAATGTACCGCACAAGTTAGAACAAAACTAACACCGGCAATAAGTTTCCCATGCGCAAACTGCCCCCCCAGTGCAAGCTATCAGCCTCCCAGAACGTCACAATAAAAATGGGAATTTTAGGTCGATGAACCATGGGGGCGTCATACCCCCATACCCATGGGTCGCAAAGCAAAATCAATAACTGCCATCAGTTTACCATGCCCGAAAACCCCCAAGTAAAACTTTTCAGCCGTCCAGGACGTCAGAACAAATTTTCGAATTTTGGGACGAAGAACCATGAGTATACCATACCTCAAACTCCGTGAACCGGAGCCTTAATCGAAAAGCAAAAAAGAGACATCGGCATTTATCATTTTACTATGAAATAAAACCAACCAGAGAAAAAATTTCGAACGTTAAGACAAAAACTCGTGACACTATCGAGATTGCAGAACGTAGTGAAGCTTGCTAGTCCAAAGTGGTGGGGCGCCCGGCATTTTCGGTTGCCCCCGGCAAAAATTCGGGTACCCCCCGGCTCAAAGGCACCTGCTGACAAAAAATTACGTCTAAACGCGACAAAATCCGGCAAAAAAATTGCCCCCCGGCAGGTAAGCCGGGGACCCCGGCTATAATTTCCGAAGTTCGGATTAGCCAGTGACGCATAGGTACACCTACGCCTTTTGCATGCATAGCCAATCAGCTCTCGATAGCATAAGTCGATAAGCTATATGTGGATATCACACAATACGCCGGCAATAAGTTTCCCGTTCCCGAAAACCCCCAAGTCCATGCTATCAGCGTCCCAGAACGTCACAATAAACATGGGAATTTTGGGTCGATGAACTAAATGGGCGCCATACCCCCGTACCCTTGGGTCGCAGAACAAAATCAACACCAGAAATGACTTTCACATGCCCGAAACCCCCCAAATGAAACTTTTCAGCCGTCAAGGACGTCAGAACAAAATTTCGAATTTTGGGTCGAAGAACCACGAGGGTGCCATTTCTCAAACCTCATGAAGCGGAGCCTTAATCGTAAAGCAACAAAGAGGCATCGGCATTTATGATTTTACTATGAAATAGAACCAACCAGAGAAAAATACGAACGTTAGGATAAAAATAACCTTGCTTTCGTGAACGGTACAAAAATGGGGCAAAACCCCTCATTTTGACCTCCGACCCCGAACCAAGAAGCGCCATACCACAGTACCCATGGATCCATTGGTCGCAGAGTGAAACCACCATCGGCAATGAGTTTACCATGCGCGAAAACACTCATGTGAAATTTTTCAGCCGTCTTGGACGTCAGAACAAATTTTCTAATTTTGGATCGAGGAACCACGAGGGTGCCTTACCTCAAACCCCAAAACTCTAGCTTCGAAAAACAAAAAGGCATCACCATTCATCATTTTACTATGAAATAAAACCAACCAGAGAAACAATTAAGATAAAAATAACACTGCTTCCGTGAAGGTATTAAAATGGGGTGAAAACCCCTCATTTTGGCCTCTTACCCCCAAGTCCATGCTATCAGCGTCCCAGGACGTCACAATAAAATTGGGAATTTAGGGTCGATAAACCACATGGGCGCCATACCCACGTACCCTTGGGTCGCAGAACAAAATCAACACCGGCAATGAGTTTAAAATGCCCGAAAACCCCCAAGCAAAACTTTTAATCCATCCAGGACGTCAGAATAAATTTTCGAATTTTGGGTCGAAGAATCACGGGGGTGCCATACATATTTCAAACCTCATGAAGCGGAGCCTTACTCGAAAAACAAAAAAGAGGCATCGGTATTTATCATTTTACTATGAAATAACACCAACCATAGAACAAATTTGAACGTTCAGATAAAAATAACTGCTTCTGTGAAAGCTAGTAAAATAGGGTAAAATGGCGCAAAACCCCACATTTTGACACCTGACCCTTTAATCAGGAACCAAATCAAAAAACGCTCGGGGTGTACACGGTAAATCGAGCCGGTTCGAATTAGCCCGAGATCATGAAAATCGGTTAAGTCGTTCCCGAGTTATGGCCGATCACAAACACGCAGACAGAATTTAAAAGCTTTCAGCTCTGCAACACGCAATCTCCATTAAGTTCTGAAAGTTGTCTGCCTTACATTCATAATATTTAGGCACTTCATCAATATTTCTAACCCCCCTATAGTTCCATGAAACAGCGAAATTTCTAATCATGTTTTTCTTTTATATCACGAATTGACGCACTTGAATAAATTTTACCGTGCCCAAAACATAATGCACAAAAAAACTGAAAATGCAACTTACTCTAAATTGCTCTGAATTCAATATTGATCTCACCAAACGTACTATGATAATGTACGACTATGTGAAACGACACAGTTAAATATTATTCTTATATATCGGTGGTTGGCTGATATGTAATTTTACAGAAAAACCCAGAACCAACGCATCATAAATCTTTAGCAGTAAATGAAAATTTTAATAACAGTCCCGTTGCGCTCGACGTAGCAGCTAACGTTTGATGTAAGATGGTTAAAGCGCTTTTTATTAATACAATCCGACACAACAACAAAGGTACGCTACTCCTAGCGTATTTTAGATAGCATAAAGAACATTTTAACAATCAATATTCATAAATCATATAAACCTAAAATATCTAATGTATTACCTGAGAAAACAAAATTTGAATCCGGACTAAATGACGCTTCCAAAGCAAGACCCTTGGTATTTGTATAACCCTAAGTAAAAAGATGATACAGATACGCTATAAATCAGGTTTGTCATTGTTAAGAGAAACGGACAGAATAATTAACTACACAAAAGACACATGACGAGCAACCATACGTTAGTTCTCATTCTGACTATAGCATATACAACCAGGCTATATAGTTTACTTTTAAATCATTTATCCAATGGTTGCTTGAAATAAAATCAGCAATGACAAGTTTTCGAAAATCTCTAAAGATTTATTTCTTGGGTTGGTAAAGGCATATTTTACACACAAATTTTCACGACTGTAAAAGTACAAGAACAAACTCCGAGAGAACATCTCAAACGCTCGGGACTAAAATAGTTATCTAATAGGACCGAAAATTGTCTTTCTTTCTGTTACTCTTTACTCAGTCAAAGTGTTTTTACTGTTGCTATACTGTTGTGCACTAACATAATACAATATGTATATGCAAGGATATTATGCTGAATGTATGAAACAGATGTTGACCGTTTGTTATTTATATTGCAATTTCATCATCATAACCAGTGCAACCGACTAATGGAATGAATTTCGAACGCGATCAATACAGAAATCCAAAAACACTTTAGGTCATGTTTAATGTCATGTGATGTCAAATTACTGGATTCGAATAAAAAACTAACATTCATCGACTGACATGGTAACAAAACTCACCGACAACGTATGTAAGAGTGTGCCCTGAAATGCATCGATCAGCCGTATCAGATTACCATTGGTCGAGATCATGATTACTTTTCCGTCGGGTGAAAATTTTAGCCCGGTCCAGTCGAAATTACGATCTTGTTGAAGTTTAAATGTATTGAACGGACCCTAAAGTAAAACTGATAAACTCAAAAGTTAAATCAATTCAGGAATAAACCAACCAAACTTGAATAATTATTAATAGACAATAATTAATAATAATTATATTAACCGTGTACTGCAACGCTCTATCTTAACAATAATTGAGCACACGAATTGAAACATTACTATTAAATGAGCTTTCGATCAAGGCTTAGGAGTATGATATGTTCACTCTCCAAGACCTCCAATATCTGACTTTCCGGTTCAGATAACTATTTATATACAAAGTAGAGCATTTTCAACCCGAACTAGATGATTTCAGTCAACCAATATAGACTAAAATATGCCGAAGCGTTGAACAGAGGTATGGTTTAAATTTGTTTTACGTCTCTCTATACAAAATTCGCTTCATTTTTTCCACAAAATATGACAAGTATCTATTAAACAGGTAGCTTGGCTTATCGCCAAGGTGGTGAATTCTGAGTAATCATTATGTAATCTAGAGATACGCAAACAGTTATATTGAGCATCAAAAGCCGAATACCAGCCATGTTATTTCAGTTGCTCAGGATATATACCCGCTTTTCTTGTATTTAGGGACTTAGGCTGTACAGTATTGTAGATAAATTACTCTGCAAAATGATGCCAATAACACGATACGGGCGCAATAAGGTTAGTTTCCACTGAGGGCTTTAGGGGAAAATCGTGAAAATTTCTTTTTTTGGTATATCACAGTCATTAGTAACTCATTTTTGAATAGACAAATTTCCCTTATTTTTTATTCGTGGCCAAGATAACAACGAGGCATTACACCCTTTAGCTGAACGCGAGCTGGTCCGATCCGACCCCTATTTTCCGGTTGCAAAATGACAAAAAACATGTTTAAAAGGGGGTTTGTGAAAATATAACTATACGTATATCAGTCTTTTTGTTATTCGTCGGGTTCACTGTGGTCCCGAATATGGTTGAACGACCCTTATTCATATAGCGATTTTTCCAAATTTCGCCGTGTTGTTGCTTTTTAGTTTACGATGAGCGCATATTCAGTTTTAGAGCACACTACTTGAATTTGATTTTGCCAACTTTCGGTTATCGAAAAACCGAATGAAATTAGTTCTGTTTACCGTAAAAAGGGTTTGCGATTCGATATCGGTAATGACAGAATAGGATCGTTGGTGGTGTAAAGTCTAGGTTTACTCACCACAAACCGGAACAACTTAAATATGAAAACAACGATAATTATATATATATATATATATATATATATATATATATATATATATATATATATATATATATATATATATTTACGTCTACAAAAAATAATCCACGGAATTATGAAATGCCGCTTTTCTATTAGGAACTTCCTCGGTGTGTCTGTCACCTCCCAATAATTTAAAAAATTACCAATGAACCGTACATTGAAAAGCAACACCAGGCAAGCCTTTTATGACATATTCAAGTTCATCCCTGGCAAAACTACATTTATGTGTCATAAATTGATAGGTATAGCTACAAATACACGGCTAACCTTTCTCAAACGACCGCAAGTCGTTCGATGTAATGAGATTCAGAATTGATACCGGCAGCAAATATCAGCCCTTCGGGATCGAAAGCAGCCACTTGGACATCCGGGCAGATGCATTCATCCCTAAAAAGACCATGAATACTTATTAAGAAAACGATATAATACAGGTATGAACTGTACGCTAAAGCAATTGACACAAGTATTTATCACTTCTTCGATCACCCAAGGTGGTGCTATTTACATCACCACCCTCACAATAAGACAAACCTTTTTATTGTGTACATCGTATAATTATTGTTAAATACATGCATTTGATCAAATTTGAACACATTAATTTATATCCGATGGACAATCTTGATTGTGTTAAAATTACATTTAAATTGGTTATGATGATGTATTATTACTGTGTTTCTGATTTGCTATCCCTAACAACAGTATTTTTCGCATTACCGGAACAAGTGGCCATCATTTCCTGTCGGTTGTTGTACAATAACAGTAAGACTAACATGTGTTTGCCTTTTAATCTAGTCGAGTGGGTATTGTGTCTTTCCCATATTGCACCTTTTATGAGCAAAGCTCTTCACAATGCGCAAATAACTGCTGCTTCCATGGGGAAGCGATAGGAATTGATGTAAATGGCGCCGATCTATATAATAGAAAAATAATAAATACTTGTGTAGATTGCTTAGTGTACAGTTTATACCTGTATTATATAGTTTTTTATTTAATAAGTATTAGTGGTACTTTTAGGAATTATGCATCTGCCCAGAACATTCAGTGGTATTTCAATTGGAGGCTAATATGTTGTAGTATAATTCTAGAATAAATTTAAATTGTACATACAGTAGTTTGACGAGGTTAGCATATATACTGTAGCTATACCTATCAATTTATGACACATAAATGTAGTTTTGCCCAGATGAACTTGAATATGTAGTAAAAGGTACTTATCGTACTTTTCAATGTACGGTTCATTGAATTAATTTTTTAAAGTATTGGGAGGCAAGGACACTAGGTATCCCAATAAAAAAGCGGCATTTCATAATTCCGTGATATTTTGTAAAACGTAAATATATATATATATATATATATATATATATATATATATATATATATATATATATATATATATATATATATAATTATCGTTGTTTAGTGTAAGTTGTTTTGTTTGTGCATAATTAAACCTAAGGTTACACCACCAACAATCCTATTCTGTAGTACAATATCGAATCGCAAACTTGGAAAACAGGAACTAATTTCGTTGCGGTTTTTCGATAACCGAAAGTTGGCAAAATCGGAATTAAAGTAGCGTGCTTGAAAACTTAATATGCGCTCATTGTAAACTAAAAGCAGACAACACGCGATTTGGAAAATCGCTATATGAATAAGGGTCGTTAGACCATATTCGGGACCACAGCGAAACCCGAAGCGTACAACAAAAAACTAGTATACGTATAGTAGATTTGACAAAGAACTCTTAAAAACATGTTTTTTTGTAGTTTGAACCGGAAAATAGGTCGGATCGGACCGGCTCGCGTTCCAGCTAAAGGTATGTCGTTCTCATCTTTGCTACGAAGAATAAAAAATTCTGAAAATTTGTCTATTCAAAAAATGAGTTATGAATAACTGTGATATACCCCAAAAAAAGAAATTTTTCACGATTTTCCCTCTAAACTTCCTCGTGGAAACTAGAGTTTATTGCGCCGTAATCGTGTTATCACATCATTTTGCAGAGTAATTTATCTACAATACTGTACAGCCTAACCCTAAATACAAGAAAAAGCGGTATATTATCCTGGGCAAGACTGAAATAGTGGCTGGTATTCGGCTTTTGATATTACAATATAACTGTTTGCGTATATTAGGATTACATAGATGGTACTACAGAATTCACCACCCTTGGCGATAAGACCAGACTACCTGTTAATAAATACTTGTCATATTTTGTGGAAAAAAATGAAGCGAATTTTGTAGTGCAAGACGTAAAACGAATTTAAACCAGTACCTCCTTTAAAGCGCTTCGGCAATATTTTCGTCTCTGTAGGTTGACTAAAATCGTATTGGTTTGGGTTAGAAATGCTCTCTTTTTTGTATATAAATAGTTATCTGAACCGGAAAGTCAGATATTGCCAAAGGTCTTAGAAAAATGAACATGTTACATGTGTGCTCAATTTATTGTTAATAAGACGTTGCAGTACACGGTTAATTATAATTCTATTAATTATTTGTCTATTAATAATTCCTCCGAGTTTAGGTTGGTTTTATTCCTGAATTGATTTTAACTTTTCAGTTTTATCAGTTTTACTTTCAGGTACCGTTTTCAATACATTTAAAGTTTCAACAAGATCGTAATTTCGACTGGACCGGGTTAAATTTTCACCCAACAGGAAAAGGTAGGATCATGATCTCGACCAATGGTAATCTAATACAACGTGAATACGTTTACGGGCGCGCTCTTACATACGTTGCGTGCAGTTTTTGTTACAGTGTCCGTCAAATAAATATTAGTTTTTTATTCGAACCCAGTCATTTGACATCGCATAATGACATTAAACATGACCTAAAGTGTTTTTCAAATTTTCTGTATTGACAGCGTTCAAAATTCATTCCCATTAGTCGGTTGCACTGGTTTAT
>JASANE010029124.1:0-11755 GCA_030248225.1 Trileptium ribeirensis | reverse complement strand
TATGTGTTTGAAAGGCCTTTTAATTTTATATCCTTTTTGCTCTCATCTGTTTAATCTGTTGAGGCAATTTAGAATCTATTATCCCCCGTAGCTAGTTTTTGTCCAAACCGCTAGACATAATGTAACAGGTATGTGTTTGAAAGACCTTTTAATTTTATATCCTTTTTGCTCTCATCTGTTGTTGAGGCAATTTAGAATTTATTATACTCCGTAGGTAGTTTTTCTCCAAATCGCTAGGCATAATATAACAGGTATGTGTTTGAAAGACCTTTTAATTTTATATCCTTTTTGCTCTCATCTGTTTAATCTGTTGAGGCAATTTAGAATCTATTATCCCCCGTAGCTAGTTTTTGTCCAAACCGCTAGACATAATGTAACAGGTATGTGTTTGAAAAGCCTTTTAATTTTACATCCTTTTTGCTCCATCTGTTTAATCTGTTGAGGCAATTTAGCATCTATTATATTACGTAGCTAGTTTTTGTCCAAACCGCTAGACATAATGTAACAGGTATGTGTTTGAAAGACCTTTTAATTTTATATTCTTTTGCTCCCATCTGTTTAATCTGTTGAGGCAATTTAGAATCTATTATGCTCCGTAGCTAGTTTTGTCCAAATCGCTAAGCATAGCGTAACAGGTAAATGTTTGAAAGACCTTTTAATTTCATATTCTTTTTGCTCCATCTGTTTGATCTGTTGAGGCAATTTGGAATCTATTATGCTCCGTAGCTAGTTTTGTCCAAATCGCTAAGCATAGCGTAACAGGTATGTGTTTGAAAGACCTTTTAGTTTTACATCCTTTTTGCTCTCATCTGTTTAATCTGTTGAGGCAACTTCGAATCTATTATACTCCGTAGATAGTTTTTGACCAAATAGCTAGGCATAATGTAACAGGTATGTGTTTGACAGACCCTTTAATTTTATATCCTTTGTGCTCTCATCTGTTTAATCTGTTGAGGCAATTTAGAATCTATTATACTCCGTAGCTAGGTTTTGTCCAAATCGCTAGGCATAACGTAACAGGAATGTGTTTGAAAGACCTTTTAATTTTATATCCTTTTGCTGTCATCTGTTTGATCTGTTGAGGCAATTTAGCATCTATTATATTCCGTAACTAGTTTTTGACCAAATACCTAGGCATAATGTAACAGGTTTGTGTTTGAAAGACCCTTTAAGTTTATATCCTTTTTGCTCTCATCTGTTTAATCTGTTGAGGCAATTTAGAATCTATTATCCCCCGTAGCTAGTTTTTGTCCAAATCGCTAGGCATAATGTAACAGGTATGTGTTTGAAAGACCTTTTAATTTTATATCCTTTTTGCTCTCATCTGTTTAATCTGTTGAGGCAATTTAGAATCTATTATGCTCCGTAGCTAGTTTTTGTCCAAATCGCTAGGAATAACGTAACAGCTATGCGTTTGAAAAGCCTTTTGATTTTACATCCTTTTTGCTCTCATCTGTTGTTGAGGCAATTGAGAATTTATTATAGTAGTTTGCCAATCGCTAGCATAGTAAGTAAGTGTTTGAAGACCATTACATATATATCTGTTTCGATCGCATCGATGTGGAGGGAACAGAGAATAATTATACCCCGGAGGTAGTTTTGTGTTGTCCAAATCACTAGGCATAACGTAACAGGAATGTGTTTGAAAGACCTTTTAATTTTATATCCTTTTTGCTCTCATCTGTTTAATCTGTTGAGGCAATTTAGAATCTATTGTACTCAGTAGCTTGTTTTTGACCAAATAGCTAGGCATAATGTAACAGGTATGTGTTTGAAAGACCTTTTAATTTTATATCCTTTTTGCTCTCATCTGTTTAATCTGTTGAGGCAATTTAGAATCTATTATACTCTGTAGCTAGTTTTTGTCCAAATCGCTAGGCATAACGTAACAGGAATGTGTTTGAAAGACCTTTTAATTTTATATCCTTTTTGCTCTCATCTGTTTAATCTGTTGAGGCAATTTAGAATCTATTATGCTCCGTAGCTAGTTTTTGTCCAAATCGCTAGGCATAACGTAACAGGTATGTGTTTGAAAGACCTTTTGATTTTACATCCTTTTTGCTCTCATCTGTTGTTGAGGCAACTGAGAATTTATTATACTCCGAGGTAGTTTTTGTCCAAATCGCTAGGCATAGCGTAATGCAGGTTTCACAGAATAATGCGTGCAAAAAGTGGGCAGTTTTGTCTTTGATAACCGTTTCCAAGAAACTAAAATCTCTGATGGATGGTTATATGAGATTTTAGTTTCTTTCAAACGGCTGATAGAGATTTTTGTCTTTAATGACTTCTTGTTTGAAATTAAAATCTCTAACAGATAGCTGTAAGAGACTTTAGTCTTTCATAGTTAGCCAATAAAGACAAAAATCTCTAACAGCTTGGTGTTAGAGACTAAAATTTCTTGTAGCTAGCCATAACAGATTTTTGTCTCTAATGGCTAGTTGTTAGAAACTTTTGTCTCTTACAGCCAGCCATAAAATACGAATGTCTCTAATAGCTGTCTATTACAATTTAAAATATCTAACAGTTGGGCGTAAGAGATTTTTGTATGTTGCAGCTGACTGCAAGAGACAAAAGTTTCTAACAGCTAGCCATTAGACACAAAAATCTGTTATAGATAGCCGCTAGAGATTTTAGGTTTTTATGGCTAGCTAGATTTTAGTTTCTTATGACTAGCTGGTGAACTAGAGGTTAGAAGTATATAAAACAAGCCTTGATTTAAGCGTGTGCTGACATTGAAAAGTATTTGATCGATAAGTGTCACTGGAAAATTTAATTTCGCTAAAAATGACTGTGTTGCACAAATAAGTAAATCATTCATTTCTATTTTATATGGCACGGTTTCCAGAACAGTGCTACTTCCTTGATGACACAAATTACTAACGATACATGTAGCTTTGGTTCACTATTGAAAATGGCTCAGATTCGTCGACAAAGTTCCAGGAGGAACTGAACATTGTCACTATGAAAGTTTTGCCAGTGTTGATTTTACAGCAAACAGGTGCTACATATTCATAGATTGGGGAAACTGCACGATCGATTTATAGCAGTGCTTCTTGGCTGGGCTACGCAAAGGGAAACGCTTACTGAGGCCATTTCTGATGACAGAGACGTGTTGCGTCCTACCCCTAGTTCATAGATACGCAGGTTCCAATTGCTTAGACTGATAGATGGTACCTGGAAGGGAAGGGAGTAAATAATGGTTTGTATTATTAACAGTGGTGAACAGTGAGATTTACACCGGGCTGTGTTTATTGCTTGAAATTACAAAAACGCAGGTTTTGTCTAGCGTATATTTACTATTCCTAAGTTCGCCAATATACAGCAGCCAAATATACTGATAAGCCTTGGGATGTGTACACAAACCGTGGTCGACGGCATACATGCCGATGCAGGTATTCAGATTCAGGTTTAATCCGCTTCTGAGGATAACACCCAACGCCCCCAACCCACTCCGCGGGAAGCGCCTTCACTGCGCAGAAAATTTTACAAAAATGGGACGAAATGCGGCAAAATTTGGGATAAAGCTGGCAAAAAAGAAGGAGGTCCTCGAGGCGGAAGGAAGTCAACTGTTTTCGGCACACCTGGAGGACCTCCCCAAGGCCTCTACCCCCGCCTCTAAGATAAGTTAAACTGCCCCCACCGATCTCGGCTACGCCCTCCTCCCCTCCCGAGAACTCAGAGCATCACCATCTATGGCTTAAGATTGTTCCTACTTGGCTCTTGCTAATATATCACTGAGCATTCGACTAACTTAGTACGTATAGGTATCATAATACAAATGGTTAAGATAAAACTTGCACTGCCATGTTCCGCAACAATACGTGATATACTACACATCTAGGAAAAAACTGCGGCATTTATTATACTAAAATATCAAACACGTATACGACGGACGGTGTTTACTGGTCTAACACGTGCCTGTTTGTTGCGCAAATTGCAGTAAAGATTTTATATTCTTATTTTGCAAAAATTTAAAATTTTCCTTGCAATTTCAGAATTCGAGACCAGTTGCCAAATAAAATGTATATTTGCACAAATTAAATTCCGCATCTGCCAGCCGGCAACACATGACCTGCAAATGAAAAATAAACTTATCAATTATAACTGTACAGTGACAATTTAACTGCGCAGTCACTTTGCTGATTCGATTTCTTTATAACGATGACGCTTGCAAATCCTAGGCGATATATAGAAATTCGGTGGCATCTCGCGAAATAAAGACCGAAACATCTGGTATGCACAACACACTATTGTGTAACTAAGTCAACATACGTTTAGATTATATCTCTTTTAGTGCAAATATGAGAGAGTGTGTTTGCATTGGTCTGGCCGAGCTGTTAGCAACGACTAATAAAATAAGGCAAACGACTCATCGCTGCGACAATGTTAAACCAAATACGATATGATTTATGTAATAGAGGATTAATGTAGTTATTAGAGTTGACACAGAATGTAGATGAACTGTGTTTGCGGGATCACAGTTATATATAAACCCCAGTTGATACGGTTTGATGTAGAGTATTATAATAAATTTAAAATTTATCCTTTGCGAAGCTGTAATTTTTTCCGACACACTACTAACACAAAGCTATCATCTGTGAGCTACTGTCCACTCCAGAGTTTCCAATTAATAAGGTTTGAAGATAGGTAATTTTTTCAAATTTGTTTGACGCTCGCTTAGAGCTTAAAACTTTCATAGTGACAATGTTCAGTTCCTCCTGGAACTTTGTCGGACAAATCTGATCCATTTTCAATAGTGAATCAAAGCTACATGTATTGTTAGTAATTTGTGTCATCAAGGAAGTAGCACTGTTCTGGAAACCGTGCCATACAAAATAGAAATGAAAGATTTATTTTTTTGTTCAACACAGTCATTTTTAGCTAAATTAAATTTTCCAGTGACACTTATCGATCAAATGCTTTTCAATGTCAGAACACGCTTAAATCAAGGCTTGTTTTATATACTTCTAACCTCTAGTTCACCAGCTAGCCATAGGAAACTATAATCTCTAGCGGCTATCTATAACAGATTTTTGTGTCTAATGGCTAGCTGTTAGAAACTTTTGTCTCTTGCAGTCAGCTGCAACATACAAAAATCTCTTACGCCCAACTGTTAGATATATTAAATTGTAATAGACAGCTATTAGAGACATTCGTATTTTATGGCTGGCTGTAAGAGACAAAAGTTTCTAACAACTAGCTATTAGAGACAAAAATCTGTTATGGCTAGCTACAAGAAATTTTAGTCTCTAACACCAAGCTGTTAGAGATTTTTGTCTGTATTGGCTAACTATGAAAGACTAAAGTCTCTTACAGCTATCTGTTAGAGATTTTAATCTCAAACAAGAAGTCATTAAAGACAAAAATCTCTAACAGCTCTTTACATGAAACTAAAATCTCATATAACCATCCATTAGAGATTTTAGTTTCTTGCAAACGGTTGTTAAAGACAAAACTGCCCACTTTTTGCACGCATTATTCTGTGAAACCCGCATAACAGGTATGTGTTTGAAAGGCCTTTTAATTTTACTTCATTTTTGCTCTATCTGTTTAATCTGTTGAGGTAATTTAGCATCTATTATATTCCGTAGCTAGTGTTTGACCAAATAGCTAGGCATAATGTAACAGGTATGTGTTTGAAAGGCCTTTTAATTTTACATCCTTTTTGCTCTCATCTGTTTAATCTGTTGAGGCAATTTAGAATCTATTATAGTCCCTAGCTAGTTTTTGTCCAAATCACTAGGCATAACGTAACAGGGATCTGTTTGAAAGACCTTTTAATTTTATATCATTTTTGCTTTCATGTGTTTAATCAGTTGAGGCAATTTAGAATCTATTATACTCCGTAGCTAGTTTTTGACCAAATAGCTAGGCATAATGTAACAGGTTTGTGTTTGAAAGACCCTTTAATTTTATATCCTTTTTGCTCTCATCTGTTTAATCTGTTTAGGCAATTTAGAATCTATTATACTCCGTAGCTAGGCTTTGTCCAAATCGCTAGGCATAATGTAACAGGTTTGTGTTTGAAAGACCCTTTAATTTTATATCCTTTTTGCTCTCAACTGTTTAATCTGTTTAGGCAATTTAGAATCTATTATGCTCCGTAGCTAGCTTTTGTCCAAATCGCTAAGCATAACGTAACAGCTATGTGTTTGAAAGGCCTTTTGATTTTACATCCTTTTTGCTCTCATCTGTTGTTGAGGCAATTGAGAATTTATTATACTCCGTAGGTAGTTTTTGTCCAAATCGCTAGGCATAATATAACAGGTATGTGTTTGAAAGACCTTTTAATTTTATATCCTTTTTGCTCTCATCCGTTTAATCTGTTGAGGCAATTTATGGCTCATTTACGTTAATTTGTGTGCGCCGTGACTTAGCTATGTCCTAATAGTGGGCGGTGACTGTCCGCATGTCCGCGTAACAACGTAGCTACGACGACGGACATATGTGACAGTCTGTCGGGACTGTGGGGATTTTTTTATCAGTCAGCGCTGACTATATAATATGTCCTTAATAGCCCAAAAACACAGTATAGCATATCGGTCGTAGATATCTCAATGCATAAATGATGTTATGGGGCAAGTTTTGTCAGTTATCCAACGCTGTAAATCTAAATTTTGACAACTGTCCAACGCTGTAAATTTAAATTTTGGCAGTTGTCCAGCGCGGGATATTTAAATTTTGGCAGTTGTTCAGCACGGGTAATTCAAATTTTGACAATTGTCCAACGCTGTAAATTTAAATTTTGGCAGTAGTCCAGCGCGGGAAATTTAAATTTTGGCAACTGTCCAATGCTGTAAATTTCAAGCAGTAGTCGAGAGGGCAAATTTCGGCCAGTCCCCGGGAGAGGGAAATTTGGGCAGCTGTGCAATGCTGTAAATTCAAATTTTCGGCAGTGCTCCAGCGCGGGAAATTTAAATTTTGGCAGTAGTCCAGCGCGGGAAAGCACGGGAAATTCAAATTTTGGCAGTTGTCCAGCACAGGAAATTTAAATTTTGGCAGTTGTCCAGCGCGGGAAATTCAAATTTTGGCAGTTGGCCAGCGCGCGAAATTCAAATTTTGGCAGTTGTCCAGCGCGGGAAATTCAAATTTTGGCAGTTGGCCAGCGCGCGAAATTCAAATTTTGGCAGTCGTCCAGAGTGGGAAATTCAAATTTTGTCACTGGTCCGGCGCGGTAAATTCAAATTTTGACAGTTGTCTAGCGCGGGAAATTCAATTTTTACAGTCATCCAATACGCGAAATTTAAATTTTGGCAGCTGCCCTGCGCGGCAATGGTGCGCCGAGACTCTTCTATTTGTCCAGTCCTGTCCGCCATGACGCCCAGCTTATCAAACGCAACTGGCTAAGTAAATGTGGACAAAACAGATAGTCAGCCGTGACTGTTGATTGTCCCAACAAGTGAAGCTAGACTGTTGAGACATAGTTAGGTCACGGCGCACACAAATTAACGTAAACGAGCCATAAGTAGTTGTCTCAACCGTGTTGTGCACGCCTCACTACCGTTGTACCGGTCTACTATTTTTCTTGTTCTGATGGCCGTTAAGCGTGTTTAACTATGGCTTGGAACATGATCATCAGTATTTTCAAGCGTCAGCCGAAGTCAAACTGGTATGATAAATCGCCTGTCTGTTATTGATGAGCAAACTAAGTGGACCTGTACGCTAATTTACATATGCACAAAAAGTTATTGTGTTAAAACATATCCGACCTATTGTGTGCAACAATACATCCGTTATTGGGATAATCCCGCGTTGTTGAGAAAGCTACCTGAACTACCTCGATCTGATTCGATCCGATGAATAAAGTGTTTCGAGCGCTCGCTGTTGTGTTGGACAGTGTCAAAACGGATGAGAGAGTTTACGACTAATTTTGTATTATCGACACGGAATTGGGACATTTTATATTTAATTAATGCACCATTCACAGATAAGTGTGTGCACGAATTGCACACCTTAAGCTATCGCAGCGACCATGTTGTAAGAAAACAATATTGTCATGGCAATATGTTATTGTAAACAAAGCGCAATCAATAGCACAAGCTAAAATATTGCCACTACATTAACATTGGCTTTTATTGTGCTTTCAATAGCAGAAGCAAAAATATTTGCACTATAATAATATTGACTTGTGTTGCACAACCGTAGAATGGTCGAGTTATTGCTGCGTCAAAAGCAGCAAGTTGGTATTGTAGCAACAATATAATGCTCGCTTAGTTTGATACTAGTGCTCCATCGAGTTTGATATTAGTGCCCCCTCCATTTTGATATTTGTGCCCCTCTACAGTTTGATATTGGTACCTCCTTTAATGTCTCTGATGCAAATCTAAGGATGCTCTAAAACTGGCGCAGATTCCTGCAGCAACATGCCTGAATAGCGAAATTTTTGATATGTTATTTCATTTCGAACCAGATGATTCCTTGCTATCATTGTGGCCTTATGATTGCGAATTGGAATTAGACTACTGGCACATGTAATGTCGTGGTTTACCTGTGTAACACCGTCTTATCTCAATTATTGCTATACAGCGGTTTATCATATTAAGTTTGCGAAATTATCATACAAAAAATTTGTAAAATGTAAATTATATAGATCTTAACGTTTCGCCAATGGCCGATAATAAGGTAGCCTGTTGATCTAGTTCAACGCTACCTTATTGTTAACAATAGTTAAGCTTGTGTGGCGCATCTTTGCCAATATTTTAGCTTTTCAAGCTTATAGCAGCATTTCTTAACTTCATGTTTGTCGTCGTGTGTCGAAATGCCACTGATATATTTATTTATATTCAGCATGCTAACTATCGTAGTTAACCAGTTCGAAGTTATTAAGACGACACGTAGTATGCTTCGATTATTGACATTTAACTAAACAAAAAATCTTTTCACAACAGATTATAAATCCTAACCGAATATTTGTTGTTATCTATCGGTAATAACGATATTATTTCAAACGTTCTAATGGCACGGTTTTAAAATTTAATTGCAGATAATGTGAAAAAGCATATAACATCATGGTCTTAATCGTGACATGTCTATCGCTTTAGTTTAATTAAGAAAATTCACAGACATTATAGTGTGACCGCACATCGCTATTGAACTGCTCGTTTGAAACTGCAATTTATTGTGCTAAAATATATTATTGCAATAATAAATAGTGATTTAAATAAGTGCACGCATATATATGGATATATAATTACACTATATGGATGTATCTAAGTGTAACAATGCACGTTTATTGTGTATATATATAAACATAAATACATGTTATAAATTATTGTGGTGTGTGATCGCAATTATCAATATCTCTATGATGGGTTTACGTCCGAAATATTATTCAATACGAATTAAACTAACGTTAAATTAGGATACATGTACAGCAGAGACTAATGAAATCCTTTCTTCCGTTTATTGTCAAATGAATAAAAGCTACGACACACACGTAATGCAGGTTATATATATATTACAAACAACTTGTATCTTTTGTACCTGCCTGCCTTACCCGCCGCGCTAACCGGTTCTTGCGTGTTATAAAAAGAAACCAAACTTTATGCTTCATTTGCATTAATACGAATGACTGTTGAGTCTCTGCTACATTGCCAAAATGCACCTCGTCCCCTTCATGTGTGATGTATCAAACATTTAGGTACTTCAAATAAGAAAATAAAACAAACGCTGGAACATAAATTTTTTCATTTCCTATATATTTTTATCAAAGGGGCACCAATATCAATCTGGAGGGGGACACCAATGTCAAACAGGAGGTAGCACCAATATCAAACTGGGAGGAGACACCAATAACAATCTGGAGGGGGGCACCAATGTCAAACATAAGGGGCACCGATATAAAACTGGAGATACCACTGCTAAACTGGAAGGGGCACTACTATCAAACTGGACGGAGCACCATTATCAAGCTGGAGGGGGCACCAATACGAAACTGGAGGGGCACCAATACGAAACTGGAGGGGGCACTAAAATCAAACTCAGCGAGCATTATATTGTTGCTACAATACTAATTAGCTGCCTTTGATGCAGTAATAGCTCGACCGCTTTGCGATTGTTCGACACAACCCAATGTTATTGTAGCTGCAATATTTTTGATTCTTCTATTGGCGGTTCAATAAAAGCCAATGTTATTGTAGCAGCAATATTTTAACTTGTTCTAATGATTCGCTATGTTTACAGTAACATAATGCCACGACATTATTGTTTTCTCACAACATGGTCGCTGCAATAGCTTACGGTGTGCAGTTCGTGCACGCACTTCTCTGTGAATGATGCATAATCTCTCGCGTTATGTTAACGAGTGTTACTTGTTGGCGATAGACAATGTGTTATGAATATAAATTCATGAAGTGCCATAGAACTTAGCCTAAATTCAAGAATCTTCTTTCGGGTCGTAGCCGACCAGTCTGTTCTAACACTCGGCAGTAGAAGTGCTGAGTGCTAGCGCACAGGTGTTGCCGGGAAAACTGTTTCGGTATATTATAGCAGTGCCATTTTATTAAATTAGCTAATAAACGTTTGCGATCACCATCACCGGGTTGTTGTTGCGTCAACTAAAAAGAGCGTAATAAAGCTACACTGGTCCTTGCTGTGCTGTTATCGCAGTTGGGTCAAATGCAAAGCGCAACGCTAGGAAATCTGTTAGTCACCACTTCCCTGGTACGCCAGACCACGAACTCGCGCACCCCAGTTGTCATTATAAGAAGTTGTTTGGTGGCCCGAATTCTAATTGCATTGTAAATGTGTGTTATAGCAGTTGCTGGAGGTCGGAGCGTCGCGCAAGCACAAAACTACACTGCCGTAAAAGAAATCCAGCTCAGACATAATGGCCATGACGAGGCCAATGCCTATCCTGATCCTGTGAAGATCCTGCTGGTTACGATTGTCGGATTGGTTTGTGGTTAGTGGTGAAATTTATCTAAATTTTCCTAGGTTCATTTCACGTACGTTACAGCACGAATTCGTGATTATTGTAATTGTGCGTAGTAAAATTTTTACGTCATGGACGATACAGCTGCGTTATTGCCTTCGGATGATACATCCCAGTGGACGATAGGAATTGACAGTATGAGTACGCCTTTACCGACTGCTTCTCATGGCGGCACTACCTCTATTTGTGGCGCTACGTTGACCCCGTTGGAAGCGACCTTGCGTCGAGTATAGGTAAGCTTAGTTGATTCTAATCCCAAATATGACGAAAAAACCGACTTGGTACCGGATAACGTATATGATAAAATTGAGCGTGAGCGTAAACTTCAAAACCTTATCATGCGTCAGAATTACGATCTGCACGAGCAAATGAGTGACATGCGGGGTAATCTTAACCAATTGCGGGACATGATAGGCATGGCTCCTGTGTCGACTCCCACTTCCGATACCAGAATGGAAGATTCGTTTTATATGGATGCTACTGTGGTGGACGCAGATACTATGCCTAAAGTGTCACGCCTACTTTTCCGGTAACAGACTCAGTTAGGGCTGAACCACCTCAGTTGGCGGCGACCGTATCGGTTTCATGTTTTGACATCCCATCAGTGCCTACTAGAATTCCGTCAGTACCGGTTGTAGTGTCCTCATGTGTGCCTGTGTCTACATCGATCGTCTCTGTTTCAACATTAGCCAATGTAGTTTCGGCTGGTACTAGTACTTGCTGCAGCTTCTTCTATTGCGTGTACACAAGCGGCTGCTGCTGTATCTGTTCCTGTGCTTGTTACTGCAGCCGCGCGCACTATGCCGCCTATTGTGGTTATGT